>QHHJ01000015.1:0-146378 GCA_004367495.1 Fusarium scirpi | reverse complement strand
GGGGGGGGGGGGGGGGGGGCAATTTGGACGCGAACGAATGCATTTCGCCTGTTGTGATAGTAGCCGAAAGGATTTGTTGGGTCGGAGCATTAATCAGTGGAATCTTCTTGGGCTCACCCTTTGGCCTGGGCGGTTGAGTTCTTGGGGTCAATGTCGAAGCCGTTTCAAGGTTACAGCAGTCACATTGCACATGGGTAGGATCATTTATGCACACCAGTAAACGTTCTCCCATTCCACCATGGATCTATCTGTCTTCTAGGCCTGTGACTAAACATCCATACCCTGACTATGCTCGCTCACAGCCCTTAGGGTCGCTTTGGTAGGACTAATTTCATCCCATTGCGCTTAGCTTTGATCTCGTAAAACTTGTCGCTGGGAGTGTCGTCCTCGGTTCGAGGAGGGACAGCATCAGTCCATGGCCATACAGGCCTCTGCTCCTCTGGAAGACCATTCACTATCACACTAATGTTAGGACAGTCTCTAAATACGACGTTTGATTACTTACACCATGACTTCCACACGAGGTAATTTACCACGAATTCGAATAACTTGGACGTCGGTTCTTTCTCGGCCTCGATGAACTTTTCGGTCGCGAGCTTCTCGCAAGTGATGCGCATTGCGCGTTCTTCATCGTAGAAATTCGGGTGCCACTGGTACCAGTTGAGAAAGGCGATGATATACTCGCGCCTTTCAGCCAGAGTCGGGTGTAGACCTGGCCAGGTTGCTTTGAATTCTCCATTCGGGTATGTTGGTGTGAGTTTGAGGTGCTCTGCGGCAACCCCAGTGGGAGCATTCGGAGTCGTCATCGCGAATGCAGAGATGTTGTTGAGGGAAGAAAAGAAAAAGAAAAAAAGGAGGCAGAGATTTTCTCGGAGATATAGGTTGAGAATTTAGGCAGTGATGGCCTAGCGGCTACGAAGGTAAGCTCCAGCTGTCAAGCAAACAGATGGCCAGCTGGCTGTCAGTGCAAGATAGATTGCAGACATTAACTGCAATAACCAGTTTGGCAACTCGATGTTCAGCCCCAATGTGATGTTGTCCATCGACTGGCTGGTTACAGACTACTGAGATACACAATACCTGTCCGTCACTGGCAAAAAAACGAGGACCCTCAGACTTTGGATGGGAGTTGTCAATTTTTCATATTCATTCATAGTAAGCACTTCTGAGAATGGCGCCAGATATAGAGAAATCTATCTCGCGGAACCCACTGAGGTGTCATCGCGTTATGGTTGATCGCTTCCACTCCTCCACTTCCCAGAGGACAGAACAGCTGCACATTGCCGCCGGGGTGTAGGAGCCCATCGGCCCCAAAGATCAGAGAGCTCGTCTATCTCGTTCTGGGCATCTCTTCGAGTTCAGCGAGCTCGTATATGAATTTCATAAACTGCTCCTCCTGCTTGCGTGAAGTTTCCTTCACCTGAACTAGTTCTTCAGCTTGTCGGGCAAACTCAGCCTCTAGCATGACGAGCCTTTTCTCTAAATCATCGGTAATGATGTTGGCTTTTGATAGCTCTTCTTGTAGCAGCTTGTTCTTCTGTGCTTCGGCTTCTGCAAGCTTCCTAGCGCTCTCGACTTCTTCCTTGCCGGCGCGGACATCGGCTTCTAGAGACTGGATCTGACTTTGTCAGCTGAGAATCCCCCATAAGGCTTCTTGGAGTTTGTTTACCTTTTGCTCGGCCTCGTGCAACGGTTGACTATCTGGCGCGTCGAGGTGGAGCCTTTCCAGCGCCGCCGCCATTTTCGGTGGGAGCTCATCGCCCAAGGTTTTGAGCATTCTGACAAATGCGGGCTTCTCTTCGATCCAAGCCATCAGTGCATCGACATCGGCCTTGTATCTGGCAAGATCGGTACTCTCGATGGTCTGCCTCGTTTCCATGATCGCCTCCACGGACTCGGCTAGCGTACTGGCTGTGTGATAGGCCTCTCGGGATTTGGCGACAAGCTCCTTGGCCTTGTGGTTGAGAGAATAGTATTCGCCTGTGCGAGCGTTTCTCTCGTCGAAGGCAGTCTTTTTGAGTCCAGGCCGCTTGGCTTGATCGATGTCTTGAAGCAGCATGGTTGTGGGATTCTTGGGTGAAAGTGAGGTGATGAAGGAGAGTTCACAAGATTGGTGAAGGGTCACTTTAGGCTACTTAGGGCACAGTCTGAGTCTCAATTTGTCACCAAAACTTTATTACCTAACTTTAAAATTGGGCTGCCTTGCTTGTTTGATTCATTGTATCTGTCTTAGTGATTGTACAACATGTCGGGAGATGGACGTCTTCGGGTCAACATGACTGAAGCACCCGCCTCTATATCTCGAAGTCAAGAGATCAAGTAGTAAACTCCAGCAAGACCTGGCTTGTCAAGTTCGACTTGAAACTTTGCCTTTATCGCTTTATACCTGTTACTATGTTACCTATGCTGTTTCTTGGTGCAGGTGGTTTACAAGGAAGGTTCAACCGGGTGCCTTCCTCAATGTTCTCCCCGAGATGTTAGCCTCGCATCTGGTACTCAAATACTATCCTTTCCGAAGAAATCATCGACAGGCCGAGTAGTAGAGACCTATCTGGATATCTCTGAAGTCTGGGATGCCCGGCGCAAGGGCTCTTTTCTGCTGCCGGTAAGTAACAGGTGTTGAGACTGACAGGAGTCGAGAACGTGATTCAGTGCTAATTGCCTATGCATTACCGCATGCTCACACTACAATATCTCTTGGGATTGTTGCCTTCCCCTCTCTACTCTCCTTTTCATCCTCATCCTTTCACCGCCTCTTCTCTGCCCTTCTTATCTATCCCAACAAGCGCAATTGCTCCGACGAAAGACAAGCAACTTAGCCATGGGAAGAGGACGGGACCGCCGCGATCGCTCGCGATCCCCTCGACAAGAACGTGATCGAGATCGCCACCGCTCCAGGCATGACAGCCGCAAACGATACCGATCGAGGAGCCCACGGGACCGATCCCGAGATGCCTCCCACAGGGAAGACGACCGTTCACGTACGAGTCGACGCCAAAATATGACCCGAGAGTTCTATGAGCGACGATATGTCGATCTCTTGAAAGAAAAGGATACGCTGCGACAAGATATCAGCAAGATGCAGACTACCCACCAAGACGAGCTGGCTGAGGCGCGACGAAATGCTGAAGCAATGGAAGCTCAGGAACTTGCCTCTATGCAACTGCGAGAAGAGTTGCGTTCATCTCAACAAGAGCTCCAGGCCAAAGAGGTTCTTTTTCTTGAAGAAAAGAAACGGCTGCTCGAGGAGTTGGAGTCTGCCAAGCAGAGCCTGGCCCCTACCGTCGCTGCAGACCCAGGAGACAATGTGAGCTCGCCAGAGCCGGCCCATGAGCCAAAGCAATTCAAGGTGTTGACAGCGAAGCTCCTGAAACGGTTCAACAGTTTCAATTTGTTGGACGACAAGTGCCTCAGCTCCGCCGTTTTGCTGAGGTTAAGCCGCAATGTAGCCTCAAGCGATTGTTACAATCAACTGCAGAAGTTCTTCCAGGAAGGGCCACTAAACCGACACTATTGCCTTACCCACGTCGAGCATAAAGGTGGAAAGGTTGAGTTCCCAGCGAATAAGGAGAGATGCAAACAGCAAGGCCACGTTCTGGGAGACTGCCTCATTGTTCGGGTCGTTGAGAAAGACTCAATCAGGCGGCTGGGTGTCGGTTTCACTACCTATGGTAGCTTCTAGGGAGCACCGCGGGCGGACATATCGGAAATGGCAGCATGTAAGGGAATCTACATCCCGAGGTAGTAATATCAACTACATCAGACCATTGCTGGGAGTACTTTGAACTTTCCCCTAAACCATACGTTCTATCTGTCTATTGATCCTGAACTGAATAAGCTCTACCCTGCCTGCGTGTAAGGACCGTTCGCCGAAACCCTGGTCGTTGCAAATGTGTATGGGTATGAAACACGGGTTCGCTGGTTTTTGATAAAGTGTAGGCGGTTATGGTCATTGAAACAATTGGATGCTGTATCAGAAAATATTGGATTCAAGTGGTATCGCGCCATAGGGCAAATTGTAGCTATTCGTTCTAACAGGAACCATGCACCATCTTCAAATATTGCCACTACTTCAAACCTCTTCCTTGGACTTCTTCCTGTCGTCCATCTCAACCTGCTCAACGCTGGCAGTCTCAATATCCTTCTTTTGGTGGTGAGGAAGCTCCTCATTCTGGACACCAGCAACTGCATGCTCGAAAGCTCGTCCACGCTTCTCCGGGCCAAACATAGTCGTGAAGATGATGCCGAGAGCAATGATAGCGGTAGCTACGCCCATGACAGGTCCGTATGCCTCGACCTTGTCGCCGTTTCCGAGAGTGATGAATGTCTTTTCCGCGATGGCGTTGACGATCTGGGCTGAAGGCGATGAAATCATGTTGCCAATCTGGTAAGTGACACCAGGGAATGACGATCGGAAGGCAGGAGGAGACAATTCGTTGAGGTGAATAGGGATCACGCCCCACGCTCCTTGCACGAAGAACTGGAGCATGAAGCCGCTCGCACTTAGCCCCCTTTCAGTGGTAGGGAGGATCCAGGCTGGAATGAGAAGAGCAGACATGAAGGCGGAGACGATAATGGCACGTCGACGACCAACAAACTGACTCAGGTAACCGATGATGGTACCACCAACGCAAGCGCCAGTCTTCATCAGAATAGAAGCACGAGAAGCGGCAGAGTTGTTGAGTTCCTTCTGTTCGAGCATGAAAGTGGTGTACGAGTCTTGAGAGGTGTGGGAGTAGTAGTTGAACCAAGTCATGAGGAAGCAGCAGTAGATGCACATCTTCCACTCAGCGAGGAGCATCTTCTTGCAGTCTTGCCAGAAGGCACCTGGTGAGGAAGCCTTCTTGCCCTTGGCGCGGGCTTCGAGGAATTGCTGGGACTCAGGGAAGAACATACGGACAATACCGACGGCAATGGAAATACCAGCTACAATCGTTAGTAGATATTCAGAAATGATGAGCATCAACATACCAGCAATCCAAAAGACAGTCTTCCAACTTTCAGTGCTACCTCCAACGCCAAGGTTGGCGCATGCAGCCAAGACGTAGCCGAATGAGTACCCCTGCTGAAGAATGCCGGACATTAAGCCTCTGGCGTTGGAACTAGACGCTATTAGCACGGGAATAAAAACGGTTCAAGACTTGGCATTGGAGACTTACGGGCACTGCTCAAGAGCCATAGCGATAGCGTTGCCGTAAACACCGCCCATGAAGAGACCAAAAAGACTTCGAACAGCGAGGAACTGTTGGAAGGTAGTGCTGTAGATTGTGGCGATTTGGAGAACACCGAGAATGATCATGTTGAAGACCATGGGCCACTTGCGTCCCCATTTGTCACCAGCGAGACCAAACGCAGCGGCTCCGACAGAGCGGAGAAGAAGGGTGAGGGTGATGGCGGTGGTGATTGATGTTTTGCTTGTGTCATAGTAGAGGGACAGCTTCTTGGTCTGGATTGACAGGGCGTGGAAGTCGAAGGCATCGGCAGTCCAAGCGCAGAAGCCGACGAGGAAAAAGATCCAGTCCTTGCCGGACAACTGAGCCATCAAGCTGATGGGGTTCTTGATGGGATCAGGGTCCCTCCATTCTGTGGTCTCCTCGCCATGTTCGTTGGTAATGACGACGCGCTGCTTCCAGATGAAGAGGTCCTTGAAGGCTTGACTTGCTGTAGGAACGACGCCTTTGACCACAGGGCCGGCGGATTCTCCTGCTGTTGGTTGTTGAACCATTGTAAAAATAGTTGTTGCAGGGAGAAGAGGAGTAATGAAGAGAGAGGGGAGTGCGGTGGTTGGGAAATTGGGGAGGAAGGAGGGGAGCTTTATCTTTTCGATTGCAAGGCAAGTGTCACCAACTGCAGTTGCCGATCACTGCACAACACTGCCAAAATTCTCTACCCGAATAACGACTGTTATCTCCGATCCATACCTATGCATTGCACCGTTGTATCATCGTAACACTGGGGTCACAACAAACGTGGGGAGGGTGGGTAGACAAGTTTGGGGAAGTCGTAGCGGATCATGCCCGTTAACAGAATTTGAGGGGGTGCACGTCCTTGATTTCCCCCGCAGATGGATGGATTGGACGGATGAGAACGGAGAGACATGGTTGTTTCACTGTGAGAGTGCGGGGGAAGAAGATTGTGATGTCGGATCCGCAGATGGGTTGGGAATAATGGGATGGTGATATAGACGAGGTTACTAAACTAAGAATTCGTTCGAGAGCTTGACGAAAACAACCGGCCTTCGACTCGGGCTGAACTGTCACCAAGTGGTAAAGCTCTCTTGTCTCATGTGTAGCTACCTAGAGTAGGATATTCTATGATCTCAAATCTGATGATGTTGTTTCTCATCCAACTGCAAAACTATGACGCTGTGGTTCCCTCCAATCTGGCTCAATCATGAAATACAATTGGTTGGGTTTCAGGTCATTAGCTCATGGGAATTAAACCAACAGACAAAAGGTAATGCGGAGAGACCGAGTACACAACATGGCAGCCTTGTTCCAACTCGGCAAACCGGCACAAAAACATGTCGTGTGAGAAACAGAAGAACCTACAACGTCCACTATTAATTGCCGATCCTCCAACGCTAAACCCCAGAATTTACGCTTATCCAGTTTAGGGTTTTAAGGCTCACGTTAAGCTTACACTGGAAAATACGGGGCACGACACCCACGTCTTGGGCTGTCTAGCAAAGACTCTTTTGACGTCCTGGAAGTTGGAGTACTCACTGGGAAGGTATAGATAAGAGTTTCTCTCGACTCCATGCCAAGAGCTGTAGTTGATTGCGGAGTTTTGGAGTAAAATGCCTAGCGACTATATCTCTTGTCCCTTTCACTTGGCGATAGAGGTACATTAGCCATGTTACATTATACGAACAAGGGTCTTGTTACATTCAAACCTGCAGATGACGAACGAATGGAAATAATACCTCGTTGGTCCATGCGTCTGCCTGCCATGAATGATGAACGGCACTTCTGTTCCTTCTTGGTAGTCGATCATCTTTCTAGCGGGATGATATCACTGAGCTAGTGAGGTGTGGCTGACTCGGGAAATAATCGCCTTGGCGCCGGTACATTTCTGAATTGGGGAAATATTTTTCGCTGGAGGCCGACGTTCTGACAGTCGAGGAGGGCGATACTCGGGCGCGCTGGGAGGCATCTGTCTCTGCATGGGTTATACGAAATGAAGGCAAACACCAAGATGCGGATATTGCAATTAGCAAAGTGAAAACTTTGCTCTCAGGTTGGGCAGTCTAGGAGTATACGCCCATGCTTGACATGTCTCGGCGATATGTCCGATCCAAACAATGACAAGGGTATACCCTCGTCGCTTGGAGAATCGCGGGGCGTTTGAGTCAAGACGCTACCCTGGACGCTATCTGCCCAATCGTTGGGGGTCTTTCGAAGATAACCGCAGAGTCTGGGCGTTTCTGTGGAGGATGGTCGTACGATCTCGCCAAGATGCCGCCACGGTGAGGAGACATCGAAACTTGGGGTATGGGGTCGAGGGTATTTCAACGCCGACTTTTAGACCTTGATCTGAGAATGAATTTTGTCAGTTTGCACGAAGTCTGTCAATTCTTTTTGTGGCACTCAACTTGCAGTCCAGACCCTTATTCCTCCTTTCAAGACAGCGGCCAGAATACAGGGTATGATGAAAACGAAGCATGGGAAATGTCGGAGACACAATGTAACGGTACTCAAGTATAACCACAAAGGTCCAGACTCAAGAGGGGCTGATGGAACATGGGCACAAACACGAGACCCTGCCTCTTGACATCGACATGGATCCTATACGCTCTTCTTTGAGTAGAAGTTTTCTGCTTTCGAGAAGACCTTCTCCACGCGTTTCCCCTTCCCCAACTTCTGTGGCAAGGCAAGACCACGCTGAAGTCGGAACACTTCCGCTGCAATTCGACGCCGATGGGAGAGTACTTATCCTTTCATCGGATCATTTCGGAAGATGACCGTCTCCATGGCAAGGTAAGCAGTTGTAGTGAAGGTGGGAATGAGCTGTCCGTTGATGTTACGCGTGTTGAACCGTCCGCAAGCCCAAGATCTTGGTATACTCAATTGTAATACCCCAGAGATTTGATCTAGACGCTGTTAGTTTGTCAGGGTCTTTGTGTTTGTGAGACCTTGTTCAACATGCCATGGTTGCAGTCCCCGGGTTTTGTGAGTGTGTATCGCCTGATGTCGCATTCAGCTGAGATGGAGTTTCGGGAATCTGTACAATGCGAAGGTTAGGTCAGACAATGGAGAAATGGGACGGGCTTGAGTTCATTAGGGACTTATCCCGTGCATCGAACTTAAACTGTCCGTTTGCACCGCTTTCTTTGGCGTTCGGACGGGCGTCTACCATTGCCGGTGGTATTGAGTAGGTTGATTGCGAGGACTGCAGAACCGGCAGCTTCTCCTCCAGGCTGTCTCGAGTAGGATCAACAGCGCTGTTGTCTTCGAGTTGTTCGGATTCGGATATGTGATGGTTCTCGACATCATCGTTAAGGCAGCCCGGGCTCTGTGCATCTTCGAGCCCACCATCGTCTGATGAGATTGGAACGCGCAAGACCTTCTGCAACGTGCTCACTGATTGGCCGTGACGTCAAACGCGGGCTTCTCTTCGTCTGCTTGTTCGTCGAGCGATTAGGGGCTGTGGGAAGCCTACTCGGGTTGTTCTAGGGTCGGGGCTTTTGTCTTGAGGATTTGCAGGAGGATACATGCACCTTTGGGATTTGATGCCTTCGATGCGTTTGTTGCTCCATAACTGGCACTGCCATCGATTTCGCTTGAGATAAAATGGGAAGATTTCTGGCATGGACAGATAAAGCTGCGAAGGAAGGAGAGCTTCATGGACTAAATTTCCTTAGCGATGTTTGTCCAGTTTTCCTGAACTGTGTCATCCGACTGTTCGGTAGATTAGGCAGGAACATCACACCCCCTCTTAGCGGACAATCACCAGTTCAGTTAATGACACCTTCTACCATCTGAACTAAGCTTTCTTCTACTCGTTCATCTCTTTTCCCACTCCATCTGAACATACTCATCCCCGACCGCAAACCCAACCATACCAAAAGCATCTACTACTATTACCACTATCCACAACCATGGCGAGCAAAGGTTGGAAAGAGCACATCGTGTTACCCTCCCACGTTGGAGAACCCGAAGAGGAGCGCCCCGTCTTTATCGGACCCTCGCCTACACCGGCAGCTCACCGCCGTTATATGCGCAACTATCTACGCTGGGCAACTGGCACCACCCAAGAATGGGAAGACAACCAGCGCTCGAAAGTCGAGCTTTCACTGGCCAAGACCTACGCTGACCAGGGGGTCGAGAGTCTTGGGAAGCGTGACTGGGAGTACTCGGTAAACGAGATTCTATGGAAACTGTCTTGTGAGTAACTTGTCTATTGAGCACTCTCTGTTTCTCAACTAACTTTACAGTCGCTTCCTTTCCTGAAAAGAAGACCCCTGCCTTCCCTTGGGAGGTGTTCACAAGAACCAGTGGGAAATCGGAGACCTACACGTTCCTCAAGAATAGACGTCGCGCTGAGGTAGCATACGCCGTACTTGCACAAGTACAAGCCTTAGACGGCTCGACATCGCAGACTGATTAGGATCAGAAGTCATGCGGCGATATGGAACAGGACTCGTGAGGAAGGATATCTTCTCAGTGTGCTTCGAAAACACAACGATGTTGTTAACTCATGTGGTTACAAACGAGAAGGATGATGGCTGATAGGATCGAATTGGGAAGACGCTGCCTGAGAGGACTCATCCGATTGGAATGAATACTCCTGCTTCTCTGGTTGCGTCTATCCCAAGCAAGTAGAACCTATTGTTCATGGTTATTACAGTGCAGGGTTTTACTTAAGACAGGACAAACAAGGGATAGAGGACAGAAGCTACGTAGATAGTGACGATAATAATACTATTGAGCCACCACGAGTGCCCAAGGCCCACGCATGCAGAGGCGTCGTCTTGAGCGTGTTTAAGTTAATCAGCGTTCTCTATGAAACCCCAAATGTCGAGGTCAAGAGGGAGAGAAAGAAGTTGAAGAAGGCAGCAGAGCATAAGGACAACTCCTACAATCCTATTAAAACTAGAACTGAAAGAGGCTTCTTGCCCGGTGCTGCACATGTCACTGATTTGACCGTTAGTTGTTAATGGCTGCTGTTCGATGTCAGGACACAGTCAACGTTCAAGATTGAATTGTTAGATGTTGAGACGCAATCAGCATACACGACTGAAGCAGTCGCATTGCACATGAGTAGGATCGTTGATGCACGCCACCAAGTGTTCTTCCATTCCACTACATATCTACTACTGCCTCATCATCCAAGCTCAACAAAGGAGACCATAAAGCCGAAGGTTAGGGAAAACCGGCTCGCGAATCAAAACCCTTCCTTCTTTGCAGCCCTGGTAACCTTTCCCAGACCATACCCTTCTCCAACCGCCAGAGTGAGTGCCTGAATTGACCTCATGTACCGAACGACCGCCTGGATAGGAGTCGGCTGTCGAGTGCCCTTGGCAGGCCTCGCCGTCCCGAGGTCGAATTGGGCGGTGCGCATTGGGACATTTGCAGTCGAGACTCCTTGAGTCATCGTTTCTGAACTACCTCCTCCGTTGACCTGCGCTCGGTCCTGACCGTCGAAATCTCTTTCGATGGTCACCTGGATGTGATTGGGAACTTGCCCAACCAGGTATGTGTTTGCTCCAAATTCCGCAGGTGCGACTGGGAAGGGGTGGGAAGGGGTAAGGTCGTCTACCATCCAAATAGGTTGGCGACTTCGGCGTCAAGCCCCAAACGCTTGGTCGGGGCTGGGACTTCGAGTCCAGTGCCTGTGAAAGTAAGAAAGGATGTGTATATGAGGATATATACAGAGCTCAGTAAGCGTTTCCTCCACCCTCATCGTCATTGCGAGAAGGGAGGATGTGCGCTGTGCAGAGGCCGTTCTTGGCTTTGAATTCCTCATACATCGCTCGGATGATTGGCCTTGGGCCCCATACCATCTCGACCTGTGCAGCTGGTACTGTGCGTTGTATCTCATCCACAACCGATGATATGGAATGCGCGGGGAAGAGGTTGGCGTTGTGTCCACGCGGTCCGTCGCCAGTTGCTTCGGGACCGCCAGAAGCCGATCGTTGATTCGTACGCTGGCTCGAGCCCTGCTGGTTTGCTGGCTCTCTGCGATCCCCAGTTCGGGTGCGGTCTTCCCGGTACTCACGACTTCGGTTTGAGTCGTGCCGACGAGGTTGTCGTTGATCTCGTCGATGAAATTGTTCTCGGCCGTAGTCCTGCGAGTCGAATCGATGGTGGGAGCCTCGGTAATGACGTCTGGGACTGTCGTAGCTTGGGCTACGTGAGCGACGTCGTCGCTCACCATCTCTTGAGCGGCTACGGGAATAGCGGCGCGATGGTCTTTCGCGCCAGCTCTGGTGCCTATACCGAGCTTCTCGGTAGTCATCGCCCCGTTGCCCGCGTCCCCGAGATCTTGTTCGATCTGGAAGTACGAAGCGAACTCGCTTTTCGACCTTTTCTCGCCGCTCTTGGTGGGAGGTTGTCTCTTGTGATGTCACCATGGTGTAGCGCCTTTCTGTGCGAGAGTAAAAGCAAATGGTGATGTGTGAGAGAAGGGAAAAGTCTTCTGCATAGAGAAGGCTGGAGGTGTCCTTAAGGTGGGGTGGGGGCAAGCACTTGCCGCGAAATCAGTGCTGGCCTCTGGCACTGGCAGGCACTGGCACTGCGAGGGGTTCTTAATAATTGATAGTGGCTCTGTTCAATTGCATAAACTTGGAGAGGGTGGTGAATGGGAATTCCATGTGAAATACTGATAATTCAATGAGAGCGGGGTTGGATCCAGTTCATCAAAGATTCCCCTGTTCTAGGTCAAGGCAAGTGGGAATATCATTAAGACACGATGAGGAACAATGAAGGTATTCATATAAGAGAACGTTGACTATATTCATGTCTATAGATGTGTTCAGAGTATTCAAAGTATTGTGTTAGTAAATTAGTTCTCATCCATCAGGTAAACGTCTCGCTCGAGGGCACGAGTGTTCAGCTGGTAGTGCATTATTAGCTTCGAACATCTCAATGGGCAGAGACTGGCGTTACTTACCACTCTGGAAGGGATGTTATGGAGGTCATTGATACCGATCTGAGCAGCATCAGTAAGAATCTCGTTCTTGAGAATCTGGATGAGCTTCTTGGGACCCTCAGGACCGTAAACGTTGGAGTAGAGGAAACTGCAAAGCATCAGCATGGATTCGGTTTTCATGGGTAGCGAGATACTTACGGACGACCAAGACCAACAGCCTTGACACCAAGAGCCAACAGCTTGATGACGTCGCTACCGTAGCGAACGCCACTGTCGGCAATAACCTCAGTCTTTTTGAAGACTTCAGGGGCGTTGCGGCGGATCTCGTACGCGATCTCGAGAGGAGAGGGAGAATAATCGGCTTGTCGACCACCATGGTTGGACAACCAAATACCATCAGCGCCGGCTTCCACGGCACGGAGAGCGTCTTCGACGGTGGTGATGCCCTTGAGGATGATGGGGAGCTTGGTATGCTCGCGGAGCTGGTCGAGTAGGTCCCAGCTGAGAACAGAGGTAGCGGCGTTGCTAGTCATGTCAGTCAAGTTCAAACTTCGAGTAACGAGATACTTACGCATTAGTGGTGTCGTAGCGAGCAGCGCGGTGACGAACAGCAGTGCCAGGAGCATCGATAGTCCAGACAAAAGCCTTGACACCCTGAGCCTCAGCACGCTTCATAGCATCCCAGGTAACGGACAGGTTTCCGTTTGTGTAGATCTGCTGGAAGATGGTGTTACCGCGTTTCTTACGCTGAGCACCGATCTCCTCGATAGACTTAGTCGCGTAAAGAGCAGCGACGTAGAGAATGTCCTCGTCGGCGGCAGCGTCGACGAAGTTGAGTTCGCCGCGTTCCTCGTCGCCATATCCGGCGCGAGTAGCGGGCGAGATGAAGAAAGGAGCGCTGAAGTTATGGCCTAGGATACTGACACCCATAGTCTCGTTGAGGCCGGTGATGCTAGCGAGCTGATGAGGTCGAACTCTGGCCTTCTCCCAAACCTTCAGATTGTTGCGGTACGACCATTCTCCGGCGGCGGCAGTGCGATAGAAAGCGTACTGCTGGTCAGTAAGACTTTGACGAGCGGCAAAGTCGAAGTCGGGAACACCACGAATGTCCTTGAGAAGAGGGCGGCTCTTCTCAGTCCAGTTGGTACTGCTAAGATAGGACTGGAGTCCTGTGTCAGGCTCGTTGAGGAAGTCATCGTAGGCCGAAACGGCAGTAGCCAATGAGGCAATGAGAGTAGAAACACGCATTTTGGGTATAGTGTGACCTTCCAGAGGTTTAAAAGAGTGACGTAGCGACTAGGCTAGAGGAAGAACGAGTGACTGGGTTAGAAGAAGAAGGAGCGACGATGGTGGTGAGTCTGAGAGGGTACGTGATTGAGCGAGGAAGTCACGGAATTAAGTATGAACTTTACTCAACGCCGATAATGGCCAAGCTTTCCCCCATCATGGAGCTGTCCTTGATTGTGCTGTGGATCATCATGCCTTATGTTAATGAAAAGTGGACACGATATCTCTCGTATATGGCTGGGTTGAAACTTTGATCTGATTGATAAGATGAGGTGGTAGTCGCGATAGACTCGAGCCACGGAACTGCCCACGAATCAAAAGAGGCTCTCGATTGTGCCTTCCACATCTACCTAGGTACGTTTTTAGTAAAATAAAACGTCATTAATAATTAAGGAAATGATTCCGGATACCGAGTTGTCTCTATTTCCTTTTTGCATGTCTAATATCTAATCCCGATTCCGTGCTCTTACCCTGGAGTTTCACAACAAATTCCTCCAATCCAATCCAGCGCCAAGGCCGATACCAGAGCCTCACATTCTGCATTGAGAATACAATCTCCATTATCTCCACTATTAACTTCATCTCATGTCTTAGCAAGCATGTGTAAGTCAAAGTGGGATGCCGAGTAACATCCCCAGAACCCCCACGTTTCATCGTCAACTCCACAATCTTGGAGTACTCCATAGCATCCACAAAAACAACGGCCAAGAGGTCTTGGATAGGAGATAAAGACTCGCGATACTCCATAGATAACATGAGACGGCCTGCTCTATCTCAATTGAGCATAGACCAGATAACTGTGTCTATCGCTTTGACAGCTGCGCTAATTAGACGTCTCGCTTTAGGCCAAACTAAACTCCATAATTTCTCCGTCCCGCTTAATCGCAAACTGTAAATCCAAGAATTACTCCACGGAGAATTAAATGGGCAAAACCCCTTGTCGAATCGCTTTTCCAGTTACAGAAACATTCTTGGCGCAACATGTCTCAAGCCGCACAGCCGAGACATTTTGCGTGGGAAGTGGATAAAACACCAAGTCTAGGTGACGCGAAAGGGTCGCGATAGTAAATCACAAACTTTGTAGTGACAGAGGAAATTGATGGTCTTCAACGCCATTTCTACCTGTTGAATAAGAAAAAAAAAAAAAACTATTGACATACGGCTGGATACAGGAAGCGGATACTAGGAAAAATTCGTATCATGCCTCTTTGACTCGAGATACTCGTTCCATCGACGATGAACTCTATCCGGCAGGCATGTCAAGTCCATGATCATAAGCGGAGTTTCTTCATCGACATATTTTATTTTAGTGTAAATACCCCCTGTGCCATTGTACGGATACTCAGCATCCGACTGCGCCCATGGATGAAGGTCCACGATCTCTTGTGGGAAACATAATCTTTGCAAAGTGAACATGTTTTCCGTGAACCAAATCTGCGCGTCGTAGTCGAAAGCTGTAAAAGTCGCTTGAAAAAGAAACGCCCTTGCAAGATGGAAGAGAACTTCGTCGTATTGCTCCAAGGTCAATGGCGGCTCGTCACAGGAGAAGCTCGCCACGTCCACAGCAGGAACGTGGGCGTCCTTAAACGCGTCAATCAAAAGCTTGCATTTGACTTGAACCCTTTTGATATGTTCCACGTAGTCACGAAAGCCGAAACCACTGACGTCTGTATCTATGTCAGTTGAGGCAAGCCGCCCAGCAATCCCAGCGAGGATCAGTTTCATGACACCCAGCACCATGGTGAGAGTGCTGTTCCACCCATGCTCTTTAAACAAGCCCAGACGATAGGTCCAATCTAGTCTTCCGTGCCTTTGTAAGTATAGGCAATCGGGAAACGCTTGGAGATATGATCTCTGCGACACTATCAAAGATGCCAATTGGACTTTGGCCGCCGCAACAAGACCACTTGTCGAAGGTAGGCATACGAAAAGAGCGACCTGATAGTCGTAGCCCACAATGGACAGGATCTTGTAGAATAACTTCTCGTGAATCGAACTAGACAGGCGCCATCCAAGAGTAGTGTCGGCCTGTTCAATAAGGGATTGACGTTCCAGGTTCCATTTCATTTGGCGATAATGTGTCCATTGATATTGACAATTTGCAGTCGTCAGCAACTTGAAGAAAGATTGAGGCCATGAGGTGAATTCTGTTAAGGCCGCCAGGAAACCTCCAAATTGGTCGTTGGAAATGCGCAGATGACGTTCACCTTCGTCCGGCGACTCAGGAGGGTCGACAATCATTTTCTCATAGCCTTCTGGAACTCGAACTCTGTGAACCTAGCTAAGCTGCTCGTCGATTTCAGACTGTGAACAGGTAACCGGGATATCAACGACTTCAAAGCCCAGCTGGTCCAAAAGAAGACGTCGACGTCTCATATCAGGAAGCACATAGAAATAGCCTGGAGCTTCGATGAGAGTGGGCGCCCGAGTATATACGTCCGGTTCCAACACGCGCTTTCGGGAAACTTGTCTTGTGCCTGGTAGGAGAATATCCTCATGTAGAGATGTTGTGACCTCTTGGAAGTTTTCTTGATTCATCCACCCTTGATTCCATTCTGCAGGCCAGTCGAAAGGTTCGGATTCGAAGGACAAGACAGTATGGGGCAAGTCGATTGCTTCTTGACTCATTCCCCTTGTGGTAATTCTATCGTCGAGATCGTCTAGCCAATCGACCAAACCATGACAGTCTAGGCCGACTATGCACATTGGCGGATAGTGAACATCTGGGAGTCTGAACACTTCAAGTTGACCCAGAGAGCGAAGCAACTCGGTCGTTATGTCACTGACGCCTTCCCAGGACATTGTCATCAGCCGTATGTTGTGACAGCCGTCCACTGCGGCAGTAGAGAGCGTCATCAGAGCCAACGCAAACTCAGCAGAGTAATCGGGGTCCGCTTCGAGAATGACCACTGTGTCTTTGCATATCCCAGAAGCCTCGAGTTGCTAGCCTGAGGGCTGAAGGGCATCCTTGAGCATAGCGGTGGCTTCAACGTAGTCGACGTTCTGTATGCCATGACCATCTTCTCCAGAGCGGCTTTTCACGACCTCAGCCTTCTTGAACTGCGCCGTAACATGAAGAATCGGTACGTTTGATCCGGCATCTCTCAGCGCCCTCCGGAGGAGAGGAGGGACAATGACACTCTTCGCGGTCGCACACTGGCCTCTAATATGGCCGAATTTGTGTTGGTCGGGGGGTAATCTGTTTGTAATCCATGACGCAATAACGCGCATGGTAGGCCTCCAGGAATCATGCATCTGAGGCGATGGTAGATATGTGTTTTTGTATGCTGTTGTGGGGGTGCATGTGTGAAGGGTAAGTTGATTCTCCAAGCTCGCGGCAAGTGAGGTCCAACCTGCTCCGTTATGCTGTCAGCACGTAATAGCTGCACTTCAAGTACCTACCTAAAATACCTTAGAAGTATAAGTCCCTTTCCCTGAATTTAATAGTAACTGGAATTAAGCCTTAAAGTTACTATTTTTTTACTAGAGCTAAAGGTTTTAGATATTTAATATTTTATGTTTATAATTAATTATTTATACTATAAATTCAATTATTTAAAATATACACTTAATTATTTAAACTCTATATTCAATATATAGAGCATGAACTTAATTACTACAACTATGCTAATTGTCTGTAAATGGATCGCTAGGTATACGTAAGCCTTAAAGGTATGATTTAGAAGGTCTGGACGGGATTATAGCGTTCATTGAGTTCATTGGTTCAATCAAGGTCAAGTGCTGGAGTAGGACGTCGAACGCAGATACGTGTTGGTATATATAGGATTCAAATAAAGCTCCACAATGTCAGGGTGTTGAGGAGATACCAAGGACTACCTATGCTTTGACTTATCGTGATGGACATGTTGTATGTTATTGTTACTCACCTGCTAGTGTCCAAACCCAGAAACTACTCTACGACGGTAAAATCATCAGTCCAAAACTCTGAAATTTGAGTGTTCTCGTGTAGGTGGACACACCAATCGCTACGAGAGGTCTGCGAATCGCTATTCAAAGCGTGATCGTGAGAGCCAGTCAACGGACGCTCGAATCATAGGTACGCTCAATAATACTTCAAGTCGTGTATTCACACATTCTGGGCCGGTGTCAACCATGGAACCCAGGAACTAGCACGAACACCAAACGGTATGATAATAAGGGGTTTAGTAAAGTAGTGTACCTGACACTTGTGTTCGGCTTTTGGGAGGTCACAATAGATACTGAGAAGGCAGAATTGAGACATTAAATCATATCCCCAGATACTCCCCTCGCTTCCAGGGCTCATATATTATCATATTGCAGCCCTCCCCATCTGGCTAAATTATGTGCCATGGGAATGTTCGGTCGAAGGTAGGGGAAAACCGGCAAGCGAATCAAAACCCCTCCTTCTTTGCAGCGTGTGGCAACCCCCCTGAGTCCATAATCCGTCCCATCCCACACCGTCGGGGTTGTCTTCTTATCGCCCGTTTCGATCGGTCGGTCGGTCTCAATTTGTTGAAAAGGAGCTGGGCCACCATGTATGGCGTTAAGGAGTTCGGCATTCGTCCTGGCCTCGCGTAAGGCCCAGAGGGGCGTTGGTGAAGCTCTAATGGGCAGAACGGTGAGCGGCCTTGGAGGCGCCTGAGAATATAGATGAGTTTCCATTACCTAGATCAGATGTTGCTCAGACATACCGATACAATCTCCACTCTCGGCCCCCCGTATCTTGTCGATATGCACTGGACGGACGCCTTGCAATCGGCTACCCGAGACAGCACCTTACGCTCTCGCATCGGTGCTGTTCATTAATAAACCCCTGTCGTGGCCTCCCATATCTGGTCGGCATTCCCTGGATATGCGCCTTTCAATCGACTACCCGCACATTCTCAGACAGCACCTTGCGTACCTGCCTCGGTGCTGTCCAATGGCGAAGTTGCGACTAGTAGGGGAAACTATCCAGCGGAGCTATAGTGAATCAACTACTTGAGATGTAGCTGCCAGTCGTCCCAGTCCAATTCCTCGGGCATCGGAGACACTCGGGCCTCTCCAGCCCTTCTCGTCTCGCTTGACGAAGCCTGTCGGCTACCGCTTCTCGGATTGTCCGATGACAACAAGTCTGCGTTAATCGGCCCCTGTTCTAGAATGCCATCAAGGTCAGTGTATAAGCTTCAAATGAGAGCGGGGGAAAGCCCGATTTTGGTCTTGCATCATCAAACTTATCTGACGGCGGGGTAGCGTTTCTCTCCGCCTCCTCGGGGCTGATATTGCCCCTTTCAATCCCCACCACCAAGTCATCTTCAACGGCGCCGCTCCTTGAGATCGACTCGTCGGAATACCACGCCTCATCATCTCCAATAACAGGAGCACCACCATCATCGAAACCCTCCCGCGAATCACCACCTTGACCGTAGTTGGGAGTCTCGGGGTCTTCCATTGTTGTTGAGATGCTCTGCAACAAGCCTGGCACGACGACTCAGCGTGTCTAAACCAGCACGACCTTGCCTCTCCGAATCAGCAAGCCTTCGCCTCTCTTTTACCCTAGCCTTTCGGAACTCCTCCTTCCAGGCCGCCTTATATGCCTCCTTGAGTTGACTCAGGCCTGATGGATACCCTTGGAAAGTACGACCCGCACACAACATCTGGTAGTGCGCCTCACAGGTCACTAATACCCCCCATGGGCTGACACTATCCAGGGCGGTGATGACGTTGGTGAGATCCACGGTCTTAACAACCAGCCTACCAGGTGTGGTCTCCTGACGATGAGGACTGCCCACCTTGCCAATTGCCGTGAACACCTCCGCAAGATTAGTCATGCAAAGCCCTGCCTGACGAAGTCTCTTCTGACCCGACTCAAACCTCTCCATCATCTTCGTTCTTGGCACATTGTTGTCCAAGCCCCCTAAATTCGGGCAGCCCATGTGATCCAAGGTCTTTACCTCCTCAAGATCAAAGCCGTTGCGCCTATCCAACCGGAGCATTGCAGCCCAGCTGAGTGTAATAGGAATGAGGCGCCAGGCGCCGTCAGTCTTAAAAAGAGGATGTGCCATGATCATAACGAGCTTGTGACAGAAGGGTGGAGACCATAGTGGATTGGCCACCAGTGAACCTTGATGCATGATCAAATCAGTATCGCTGCTGTCATATCCAACTTGTTGAGAGAGCGATAATAGACTCAAAGACGGTTCAGGGCCGTTCTTTCTGGCCCCTCCAACCACGTCTTGCGCAGCTGTTCCTCATCATCCTCATACCAGAGGTTGGAAGCTTGGTAATTGGACTTGTGAAATCGAGAGTCCGCTTCATCGATGTATTCTCTGGTGATGGGACGTCTAGCTCTGTGACGTTTCCGCGCAGATTCCACACGCTTTGAGCACCCCTCTATTAATTCCAGGCAAAGGGCTGCCTCAGCTCTCCGCTGAGTATCTGTGGCCACAGATTCCTGCCGTGAAATTGTCATGGAGTTCCTCACTTCCGGCCGATCGATTCCTCCGACTTCATTCTGGGTAGCCTTCCTTGGTCGACCACGTCCACCACGAGCAGTCATTTCGAAGTGGGTGGGCCCTCCCTGATCTGCTCTTCGCACCCCTGACGGAGCACCCTCAGTCTCGTCTGCATCCTTTCTCTGCTCTTGACGTTGAACAGGTGGTGCGTTCTGAGGCGTCCTCCTTGGTCTGCCACGGCCCCTAGGCATATTCACCTCTGTTCGAAGCGAACCTTCACCTATTGGGGCGGCCTCCATCCTTCTCGAACCCGATTCCTCTCCCCCCTCTGGGGCAAGCAGCGCATTCTGAGCTGTGTTTGGTAGACTACCACGACCCGTAAGCACCGCCGAGTCCCTTCGAGGCAATTCTCCATCACCATCACCCTCCTCGGAATAGCTGTCATCCACAGTGATGAACTCCCTCCTCTGCTTTTTGGAAGGTCTGCCACGCCCCCAACGGCCAGGCTCCGTCCCCTCGGCCATTTGCGGCCTTCCACGCTTGCGTTTTTGAACACCAGAATCCTCCATCTTGACTTCTTGATGGTGAAGGAATCAAAGATGGTGCCGGTGTCGTTGTTGTTGCTGAGTTGCGATTCTAGCAGGTAGCGGAAAGTGGGGCGCAATAAAGATGCTGAGCGTGGTGAATGCCTTAGCACTGGATCAATATCAGGCACCCGTTTACAGAGTCAGGGCTTTAGGTCGGTTAATTCATTGGGGATTCGGCTCAATGGCTATTAGATTCAGCGCTTTTGGTGATCTATCAGTAACTTATATGTACATTAAAACGTGAGTGTTCCATCCATTAGCCATTTGATCCATCTGTCGCAACCGTTCGCTCCCCATCATCATGTAAGATGCCACCGTTCCCTAGTACGGACTTGGAAACTCCTCATGTAGCCCCTATATGAGGAGTTCTCAGAGAGGGTGATGGATATCTGCTTGTCCCTTGTTTCTCCTGGGATTGAGACTCGGACATATCTCGATGCGAGGAAGGAACTCCGTTCCATGGGGCAGAAACTTAGTATGGGCTCTCCAGGGACCTTCTCAAGTTCTACTGTACAAAACATGCGTGCATGGTAATGCCCCCATCGCCGGGTGGTGATTTCTTTTATCTCGACCTTCGGTCTGGAAGGAAGATGAAGCCGCGACCTACGGACCTCCACATGGTCGACTGGATGCGTATTTGCACAAGTAGCCCTGTCTATGCGGTTGGTTTCTATATTTCACTGATACGAAGACTAAAGACATAGTCGTAAAGGATTGGACGCGGATCTTGTTTCAGGCCTGGGAGGTGTAGCGGGCCGGCATCAAGGAGAGGACAGGCATGGATGTTCAGCAGTATCTGCGCGCGTAAATGTTCTCAGTCGGGATGGCAATGTCTGCTAGTTAGGAATGAATGAATTGTTTCTTGTCATTAAACTCCTTTATTAAAAGTTCTTCCTGTGACATCTTGAAGTCTCTGGGATACGTAGACGTCTTGAATAGTGTTCAAGGCGACGCCGGGTGCTCGGAGCACCTGATATCAACTCGTGGTATATCGCGAAGCACGAGTTACTAGAGTGTACTTATCGACAAACGCTTCATTTTATGGTGCATAGTGGTTCGTGAATGATCTCTTCGAGCTCTCGAAAATACTCCTCACAATTGTAGCAAGGACACTCGAGGAGCTCAAGAAAATCAGGGGGAATTCCACCAAAGGTCTCCTGGACCTTCTCCCACGTACTCATCCGTGGATCAACAGGCCTCATCCAAAACGCGCCGAGCTCCATAGCATCTCTTGCCCAGATTCGAAGGTCTGGGTCGTTCAGTACCGAGACACCGAACTCCGGCGTCCAGGGATAACCGGCCTCGATTGTAAGGCCTTTGAAGTACTTGTAGACATACAACGACAGATACCAACACTTTGTTACCAGCAGAGGCGGCATGTTAGCACGGTTGGAGATAAAGAGATCTAGTATGTCGTCTTTGTGCATTTCATAAAGGCCTTGGCAGTCATCGGTCTGGTGAGTCAATGTGTTGCATAAGGCACAACCGTGGACGTAGCCATCGGATCGTGGGATCATGCATTGTGCAATTGTGTGCCCGACGAGGGTGCAATTTCTACATGTTACCGCGCTACGCCTTCGAGCGAAACGATTGGGAGGTCCCCATGCAGGGTAATCGACCTCGTCTTTGCGTGGTTGCGGCTCGAAGTTGGGGTTGGGTTGGTACGGCATCGTGGTGGTATGTCCCAAGGGGAACCCGAAGAAAACATGGATTGAGGAGAAGAGTGAAGCGACAGAGGAACGTGGGAGGGTGGTCTTTAAATATGGACGACGAAGTGAAACCAAAATGGCCCGAGGATATATGTTTGGAAGTTTAAAATGCATCAGATAAACCTTGAAGGTTGTAGGAGTATGAAGACAATTCCTGGTAGGTTAGATGGAACATGGTTTGAGAAGATACTTTGAGTTAGACAAATAGGTGACAGCCACGAGCAGGCGAGATGTTGGAAGACGATGCAGATATCAAACCCCTGGATGAAGACACATCGTCAATCAATAACAGCTTCAGAAGTAGATGTCATTTGGTCCACGATTGCGCGAGTATATACAAACCGTTTTAGACCGACACTTCCCCCAAATCCACTGCCCATGGAAAGATCGCTTCACCATTTCCACCCATCCTGCAGAGTCCATACTCTGTCCAAATCGTTTGCGCTCGAAGTTGCTGAAGTGTGCGATGAACCATCGCAAATGTTGATATAGCAGATCTATCACAGGTATTAGCGTAGTTCAAATCATGATGAATAGGTTTTGAGCATACCCGTCTGGAGGCAGGTGGTTGTTTCAAATCACCGATTGCCGGCAATGATAAAGCTCACTACCGAGGGGGGCATCATTCTGAAGTCTTGGACCAAGCCTTCATATGAATCGGTGGTCCCAGAGATGACACCACTCCAGCCACGTACCCAAGACCATGCATTTCTCAAAGGCTCGCCATCAGATGGAATAGCGTTCGTTGTGCTGACAGGATTAAAGAGATGTATCAGGTCGGGATTCAATGGAAGTTGAGTGATGCTAGACCCTCTGGGGAACTTTGCCGCCAAGAAAAATGTTAGTTCTTCTCGGGGAATAAGGTGGTACACGTTCATCAAACTGTTCTCATTGTTTATAACTCCCGCCCATCCATCATTGATACCATGAAGCTTGGTCATAATATTAATTTCTGGATCGCAAGGTCGAGCGCGCGCGATTTCGAATACTCGGGAACCCGGAGTTGCGCTGGGCGAGTGGAAGGCTAAAACCGAGTCGACGAGTTTGAGAGCAATGACTTCGGTCGGTTCTCGTTGCGGGATGGTAACTGCTCGATATCGTTGTGATTGTTGAAATCGTTCGCCGCGAGCCCGGTTGCGAAGACGACGTCGATAAAGTGGCATTTTCGTATGGTTGCGATTTGTGCCAAAACGAAGGAAGTAGAGGAGATGGTGTCGAAGTAATTCAGGATCCTTTAATTTGAATAGATTTGGGAGTTTGTATTTAGGTGTGTGCAAACGAATCTGTATGTTTTTGTTCGGTCGGAGCACTGGCTTGTCACTGTCAATGACAGCGGCCATCAGCCAATGTACGCATCCTTCACAACCAACAATCTGTCCACCTAAAATTAATCGAAATCCAATATCAAATTTCTTCCTGGCATTCAAACCACGGACAGCCTTTTCATAGAGCCGATCATGGACGGCCACGATAGCCGGGATCATTCATCCCAGGCCCTTCGAGTTGACGATGTTTCTCACTCCTAACACTTGGCAATCGAGGCCGGAAGCAAAAAGAAACGTGGGCGACCTGCAGGATCCAAAAACAAGGCAAAGAACACAGCACCGCATCCTGAGGGCATACAGCTTCGAAACAGGTCTTTGCCCGTACCCCACTACACGATTTGCGACAGCGAGGATGATACACATGACGATCAGGCCGTTCAGGAGAATGGAATTGAATATGATGACTTCGCTTCTGAAGCGAATAGCATCGACTTTCACAGGAAGGCGTTCCGGGAGGGCGTACAGAAAATGGGCCGACGGGTTGATGATCGTGGGCCTATAACAAAAGAGACATTGCGATCTCAGCACCCGCTCTCTCCTTCGGGTGGTGGCGGAGGAACAGCTATCTTGAACCAGACCAACGAGGAAGATCTCGACAGGGCCTGGGAATTCAGTGTCGACAAAGCAGCCATACTGCATTACCCCAGCCGGGCGGACACTTTCCTATCGGTGTGGAGGTTGTCTCTGCGACTCTTCGGAATTGACCCCCTGACTCTGGTTTCCCTGTATCAAGACGTTAAGTTCGACAACAGCGCTAGCGACCCCTTCGAGCATCTTGGAGTGCCTAAACAAAGCCCTCTCTGGACTATTGAATTTTGCAAACGGCTCGAGCGGATCATGGTACATCCCCTTTTCTCAGACGATAACGCCTTCCGCTTCATTCCTGTAATCATCAGATGGGCCGTCATTTGTAGGGCTGGCGATGACCACGGCTTCACTGATAAGCAACATCGTCTTCTTGACGATTTCCACTGCGGTAACCTTCGCCCTGCCAATGGTCCCCAAGCGGTGGTCCAGCGCTTCCTCGAACATCAGCGTAGGCGAAAAGACGACGGGTTGGTTATATCGAGGCAGGCGAAGCTGATGTCCCTGGTCGCTGGTCTTGCGAAGACTACCGGAGAATCGCCCGAAACGGACATCACCCTGGTCAAGACTCGCGACTTGTCGATCATCGTCAAGGGACTAGATACCTTGGAGAATGGTACAATGACAACTTCCTGTGAGATGTACCATCTCATATACTCTACCTGTCAGGAGCCGTGGGGTTATCCGGTGGGGATGGATGGATTGCTGGAGGTTTACAAAATATCTTGGATCAAGCTGCAGCGACGCAAAACCACTGACCGAAGCCGAGAAGACACGAGCGTCACGGGAGGAAGACCAGGTGAGCTCACTGTCGGTTGGGCTCACGAAAGAGCCTCCGCAGTGGCCGACCACGCTATCGTCAGCGAAGGGCGCAACGGTCGAGTCTCGGAGACCAGTAGTAATTCTGCCCAAGGTGCCATTCGTCACCACAACCGACCAACATCCATCCTCGAGGATGGTGGAGTCCACGAAGGTTCTGTGCCTCTCTCCTCCAGCCCGTCCGGTAACGGATACATACACGAGTCCCGAAGACGCTTGATCGAGAGTCGTCGAGGTTCAGAAGCCCTTGCTGCTAGCGATGCCGACGACGAGCATCTTCACGAATCTCGACGGAGCCTAATTGGAAGCAATCATGGTTCAGCGAATCCCTCTTGAAATGTCCCTCGGGGTCTTCCCAGGAATGATAACAAGTCGTTCTTGAATCAGGGTACTAATCAAACTGGCCCCTCGGCGACAGTAAGTAGGCCAAGTTTCGGCGGGAACACGATACGCGCTGGTGGTGAAGCCCAAGGATTGGCCAACCCCGTCACTTTCAAAAAGGAACCGGACCGAGACTTGGAAAAAGAAGAGTTCAGCTTTCTTGGCATCGATAGAATTCTCGGTGGAGTTGATGGTATTGGGGGACCCAGCCATGGGACAGCAGGGGCATCCGCCACGTCTAGCAGGGTTAGCGAACCAGCGATGCGGCCAAACCGGGCCCGAAAAAGACCCTCTCGCGGTCATCGCGAACAGAGGCCGGCGAAGAGGCAGAATACCCATGGGGCCTATCATGGGCAAGGCCAACAGTCAGACAGCAAAGATAAGAACAACGGTCGTCAGAAGAATGGTGTAGGTTGCCAGGGAGGGTACCAGCCACCACCGGCCCAGCCGCCGAACGGTCCAAGAGCTTGGAGATTGGAGCAGCGATTCAAGGGGAAGTAAAGTTTGAGTGAACAATGCCGGGAGTTGGGTGTCCAGTTCATTGTACACATTGTGCTTTTTTGGTTGTTGTTTGGAGGTGTGTCTTTCGGCAAACGTGCCTGCCTTGGAAGGAGTGGTTGCCAAAATGTCTTCGAGTTAATGTTCTTTCCCAATCACCATCACCTTTTTGGTCTGACTTGCCAAATCAGAACCTTCTCTCTTGCCTCCAATGCCTTCCATATGAACACGTGAAGTCAAAGCTATTGCTGTTCATTTCCCATGCTTTGGTGATGTCAAGCAACTCTGAACTTGCAACACCGTCAAGATGTCACCAGTAAGTCAACGATATTCTTTCCCCGCTCAACACCTTTCTCTCCCAATCATATCATGCAAGATCATGGCTTTGCACTGTTCACTGCATTCTCATCATTCCCCTTCATTGCCACTCTACCTGCACCTCTGCAGAGAATAACGTTCCACCTCCAACATCATGAATCGCATAGAACAACCTGTGCTCAACGTTTACCCTACCAAGTGATCAACGGACGAGTTGTTCTTCAAGGCTCAGGTAACAAAATCAAGGTGGTCTAAGTGCCAGTCTAAGCTATCACGAAGCGACCAAATTGTTTCGTCTCTTATGCTCTTTGGGGGCTTCTGACACATTCTTGATATTAGCTTTGCACGGGGCATAAACTCCCCTTCTTCCTTAGTCCCCTCTTATCGAGATGTCTTCCTAGCACATATACACCACCAAACTATCTCCCACATCGCACACCGATTCTGATCATCACTGACTATCATAAGGGCTCTTTCGATCATACCGAGAGTCTTGAAGACTCGGGCGACAACAAAAACACCAAGGCAGCATCAGTGTCATCGGAAGCCTCTACATCTGACCGCCAGCTCGAGACCGCTGCCACATCAGCGTCACCTGAGACCCTTCCACCTGGCCATTTTGACGTCCAGGTTTTCAAGGTAGAGATACCTTCACGCGACGACGAAGAGCACGGGGGGATGTTTGAAATGGACGAGGATATGCACGTCGCCGACAACGCTAATGTTAAGGACATCGACACGGATGATATGGACGCATATGTGGCTGAGGAGATGGAAAATCGTGTGGGTCTACAAGAGAATGCGCTTACAAGGCTTGAACAACATATTTCACAGCTTCGTCAGCAGAGGGATGAGCTGAGAAAGGTGTTGGACAGGGCGATGCTGGAGGCCACTGGAACACCTCGCACTCTGATGAGTCCCGAGAATCAGCCTTTGGTCGCTCTTCTTAGTAAGACCCCCCCTCCCCAATTGTGACTAGACTAACAGCTCTCTAGCTCGTGCGTTGGAACTGCTTGACGAAAATGAAGAAAATGTAGAATAGGCCTGCTCGAAGAGGGGATGTACAGAGGAGGGAGTCGTATCGCTTAGGCATTTTAGGCACTGAAGGAGGTTGGAGGAGACTATCCTAGGCTTTATGCTGGGCAGCTTAATACAAGTCTAAAGACACTTATACCCGCATCGTGCCAAAGAATTGATCGTCATATGCATAAAAGACGAAATAGTTTGGGCATCTTATGGCAATTCAGAGGAGCATCCAGGCTACTTTATTTTGGTAACCTGATCCTTGGAGGACAATTCTTCTGTTACCTACCTGCCTGTCATTTGATCCATGTGTAGGGTAAAATAAGCGGAGAGTCTCCAGTCATATGGCACCATAGGATCAGAGCGATTTGTAGAGCAGATGCTTTTAGATACAGATTCCATCCACAGTCATAAACCACATTGACGGGCTCGGGGTCCTTGCGTGACCATACTGCCTATCCTTTGATCCATCCGGTGAAGCTGTAATCCGACAGCTGAAATTCCAAAACAGGTAATTGTCCCAGCTCAACATCAGATATCCTCTGGTTCATCTCAACGTTCCATACATAGTTCTGCCTCATCTTCATCTCGCGCTAGTGCATAGACATTCCGGCATTCATGGTGAACCCTCCGTCTTTGTCTATCCAAAGTAAGTAAGTGGTCGAAGCTAAAAGAGTTTCATACATACTTCGGAAGAATTTCCAACCAGGTGGAAGTTGAGGGTTCTGGCGGCCGGTCAGGGTATTCCAGCGAATGTTGTTCACCTCAGTGAAAAGGAACTCGTGCTTCTCGGTCTTTGGTGGGACACTGAACATAATGCCACCCACAGGGGCAGACGGGTTCATCGCCTTGACGTGTCGATAGGCCTGAAGAAGTGTCTCCTCGCTGTCCACGCGGAAAGAGATGGTCTTCGAAGTACTGGGGACCTTGGTGAACACATTGTCTTGGACTCCGCCGCCGCGGCTGTTGTTGTAGATGCTGATAGAGGGCGGAGCGCGGCTGTTGGTTCGACTAATCGACTGAAGAAGCATGCTATTAACCATCTTCAACTCTCGTGGGCGGTAGCTATCGTAGCGAGTACGAGAGGAGCGTGGGCCTCGAGGCGGCTCTCCGGGCCCGGAGTTGGTATCAGCACGAGGGTTAGAACCATCCACATCGATGACCCAGGGTTCATCGGCGGGGGGCTCGGCCGGCTCGACATCAGCATGAGGGAGATTTCCCTGGTGAACGGGCGCGGTGACAGGATATCCGCCAAGGTAAGCAGACTCATCGGCATGCTCTCCAGTGTCGTTGCTGGGAACCTCAGGCGCGGCTTGGTCCACGGGCTGGCCGGTAGAGGTTTGGACCTCAGAGGTGTTGGAAAAAGAGGCACTGAACACTGACTGCTGGTTGCTCTGCACACTCCGCCAGCCGTATGGCTGAGAGCGGAAGCGCTCTCTGTTATAGGAAGTTGAACCTTTTGGCATCGTGCCTAAGCTGTGTTTGAGAAAGAAGGGAAAGGAAATGAAGGCAGCGTGAATGAAAGGAATGAACGAAGGAATAAACGAAGGAATGAATGAAAGGTCGCGAGAAAGGACGCTTTGTCTACCTGCAGAAGCGAAAGGTGTGTTGTGTGGAAGAAAGAAAAGTTGAAATCGCTTGCTTGATGCCTAGAAATATTCTGGCGCGGAAGCTGATCGGGGCAGGCAACTCCTGGCAGGTGCAAGCTGCTCCTTCCTCGTTTGTAGAAGGAGGGTGAATGAGCGGAACATTCACTTACCCCTCACTTTGGAATATCTTAGAAACATGTCGAGTGATCTTGTAAATGTTCTCTTCAATTTATTTACCTTCAAGTTATTTTTGCTTTCTCAAACTTGGCCTTGACTATTCGTCTCGCCTTCTGATGTCTTTCTGCATGGAATCCTTTCTCTCAACGCAGATCGAACGCAAGACCACTCCATATCATGGACGACTTCGTAGACCTACTTCCCGCCAACTCCTATGAGTATGATCCAAACCTCAGTGGTGGCTTATCTGGACTTCACCGAGTTCCTTGCTTTCCCTCGAACCTCGAATCATCGAGGTATTTGAAGTGCCATGGATAGGCCCCAACCCTCCTCAGTACCAGAGACGCCGGTACATTAGACTTTATCTTGATTGGATACGGAAAGGAGATGAAGAAGTCCACGAGGAGGCGCGTGCCAAGGCGATAGACGTTGTCTCGAAGCTGCTGCCCCCTGTCGACTGCTGGACAGATGCAGAGGCCAGACACTTCAACTTTCTTGTTGACAAGCAATACTGGTTGATATGGCGTAAGTTTCATCCAGCCCCTTATCAAGTTACTTCGCAGCTTCTCATCATAGAGCACAGTTGCTAGAGTCATTCCGCAACCCATCTGGCCCTGGGTGTACTTCGAACCAGTATTATTTCCCTCCGTCAGTCACCGCGACCAGCTCTTGCATCGTCCCCTTCAAACAACCATGGATAGAGTGGCTATTCCAATACCATCATGCGATAATGGGAAGAGTGAGACAGAAACGAGAAAGGACGAGTGTTCCGCCTCTCAAGACCCTTCATCAAGTCGAAGCGCATTCTCACGAGCTATCAATCGCATGGCCCGGCACAATGCCCGGTGATGCATCGCCAAGATCTTATATATCCCAGGAATCTATACCACTCGATCATAACATATGTCTTCCGAAATCCGGTCCGTATTGGCATTGAGCCATCTCATTTCTGCTATAAACGGAAAGATCACTGGCTAGTTACTAGTAATAAACACATCCCTTCTCCTTAAACCTGTACTGTCTCTGGCGTCCTGTGTCGTTACTGCCTGCCTGATATTCTGTATACATCTTGACAATCCCAAAGTCTCATTTCGTGGTGTTAGTCGAGGTCAAGTGACAAGTGGGGCCTCACGAAACAGGCAGCCAATTGTAGAAAGTAATCACAAGAGTAATTGCTTTCAAATTTTATTCATATAATAAAAATCAATGTTCTTTGGCCATGTACGGACAACATTCATTTTAGTTTCTATTGGAATATGGCCATTGTTGCCGCACGTTTGCTGCCTGTTGTTATGATTAATATCAATGGATGAAGTCAATTGACCTCCGAGTTTGCGGAGCTTGAGCCTCAAAATGCAACACTGTTTCGGTGGATGTTCGACCCACAATAGACCGCATCCCGGACTCCACTCGGCACCCAAGTGTCTGATCAACGGCTCTGAATGACAACCACTGACCGGCATCTGTTGGCAGCTGTCAAGTATAATAAATTGAAACGTTGAGTAGCTAGGTACCAAGGCTGACGCGTGGTCTCTCAGCTGCAGCCTGGGACGTCAGGCAGGCCAAATTTATTTAACGAAATATTTCTCTCTCATTTTGACTCCCTTCACACTACAAAAACATCACCAAAGCTCACAGTAAGACCCCGCATGCACCGATTTCTTTTCCAAGAGATACTTACATATCCTCAAAGGAAAAAAACGATGGCAGTACCAAGATCGATGCGGCGTCCGGTGCCAAGAAGCCCAACACCAAGAAGAAGCCCAACACCAAAACCCTCTCCTAGGAATCGATGGCTGGCGGCATTGCCCTGGGCTGGTATGTGACAAGCTCTGGACGAAGCCTGTCACAGGCCCAGCGGAAGACGATGATCCGCCCCGCCGTCGCTGTCAAGTTCGAGGACCTCTCTAAGGATCTCGTTCCTTGACCACAGACCATCCTCGGCATGACGGGCTTTGTTCTCGTCCTCCTCGTTTTGGCTCCTAAAGTCCTGTCGGTATTTTTCAATGAGTAAAATCTCACGATTGTCTCTGTGGCTTTCATCTATTAGAGGTTTTGTAGCGGTCTGGACCTAAAGCCGACCAGCCTCTCTTCTCAGATTCTGCGCTGATTCCGCGGGGCTAGTACTTTCAGTTGCACCTTTCTCGACATAGATATCGCTGGGAGGTTGGGACTATCAAGAGTTAGCCGTCCTTATCTGCGAGTCAGTTTGCCAAGGGCCTAGCATATGCTCTGCTGACAACCTACCGACACCTGAGCGAAGCTCATTAGATTCCCCAGATAGAGACATAGTTGGGGTTTTCAAGCGGTCTCAACTTGTGGGGAAGGAAAGAGAATAAGGCCCTCAGCCCCTAGGCTCAGGCTTCGTATTGTTAATCAAGGGGGTGGATGATAGTGTCAACGATAGACCCGATGAAGCAGCAGAATGAAAATACCAGTAGCTCAGTCGGCAAAGAAGACCAAAGATCATCTTCGCTCATCATCCTTCAATGAAACTGTGTATTACAAGTGCCAACATAGGGGCTATCCATAATCCTAATCCTCGGGCCTCACCTCCACTCGCAGCATGATCCGCATACAAACATTCTCCCAAACATTGAACTTCTACCATCATGCCAGTCAACAGCGAACAGCCCAGACAGGCAGACCCTAGCACAAAAATACCAGCGGATAGAGTGTAACAAGATTGTCATGCCAGTCTTGAGCTCCTCATCCTTTTGACTACGAATCCTCCTTCCCGTCGATCATCATCATTCTGTCTAGCAGTTGAATAATGTGATAAAAGGCTCAATCATTATATGAGGAAGAAAGCAAAAATGTCCACATTCTTTTGTTTCATTCTTGGATGTTGGTGGTAATTTGAGGGGCACTGTCACTGCCAACCTGTTCTCCGTTGCCTGCGGCGGTTTATCTCTCCACCCCACTTCTCCTTCATACTTTCTGCCTTTTCCTCCTCCTCCAAACATTGTATTTGCATTTGAAATTATTTTCCTGCCGCCATGGTGGGATCATGGTATGCAAGCAACATGACAAACAGCGGCGGTAGGCCATAACAGTATCCGCCTGCACTACAAACACTAACCGGGCTCTAGGGCACCCGGAGAATCTTCAACTCCAACCACGCGATGAAACGCAGACTCTACAACGTACGCAGAGAGACCATGACGTACTGATCCGCAATCAACGAGACCTGGAGGATCACAATCGGGAACTTCAAAACACCAATAATTATCTGCGGGGCGAAGTTGCGGACCTTCGTGCTCAACTCTCCTACGCCACCCAAACTTTGACCGCACGAATCCAGGATCAGGTCGACGGCGCGCGAGCTACAGGCGTTTCTGAGGGCAGGCTCAGGGACGTTGTAGATGAGCAACGCCAAGCCTTACAGCATTTAGTGCGAGACAACAAGGCCGCCACCAGACGAATCCAGGAGCTTCAACAGGGTCAAACCGGAGGCCACTCTGCACCACCCAATGCATTCAAAAAGACAAAGGGACAGCGACGACGTGAGGCCCGTGAGGCCCGTGAGGCCCGTGAGGCCCGTCAGAGAGAAGCGGAGGAACGGTTAGCGGCTCGAACTTCGCCTGGTCCACGAAATGCAGACGGTCGAGCAGCAGGACAGCGGCAGACGCAACAGCAGGCGACGCAGAATGTGCCTCATCCTTCCCCAGTGGCGCCCACTGTTCCGGATAACACAGTGAAGGACGAACAAGGTGATTCTGTCATGGTATTGGACGGCGACGAAGAAGAGAAGGTGCCCGGTTTGCCCCTTATTGAAGATGTGATCCTCGATGACGATGTTGTTGAGCAACTCACTGCGATCATGAAGAAGCGAACGGGCAAAAAGAACCTGTCTGCATTTCTGGAGCACGGCGCAAGGAACAAGTCTTTCTGCATCCACGAGGTCACCAGCAAGGGAAAGAATGCCTCAACCCCTCTGTTATCGTCGCAGCCTTGTCGGATTTATGGCTGCAATTACACTTTCCGAGTAAAGGCTGTAGAGATTGGTTCAGGGGTCAAGATGCAAATCACTCCTTTCATACCAGGAGTCTAGTTGTCAGCGTCTCGTGTCAGACGATGCTCCATGAGGTTATCAGCGGTTGAGTTGCATCAGGGTACGGGGGCAAAGGTCGGGAAGGCGATTCCGTCAGGCATGTACTTTAGTCTTCCATAGGATTATTGTCCATGAATCATATACAAACGATCAGTGTATCGAAGTATATCCTCGTCTCCATCTATATTAAATGCCTATTGTTAATAACGATGATGGAGACCAACAATCATATAGCATATACTCGCTCCGCCAGGTTTGCCAAGCTCAACCCGGAATGAAAGGGTAAACCCCCGAACAAGCCAGATCAGTAATGGAACTTATGAATATTTAAAGATACCTAAAATTAATTATAAAGCTGGAGGAGACCATAGCTAGGGGGCTTTCGCGTCTTGGTGGTTCATGAGAAATTCGACAACTCCCATTCCGATTCTGAAGCTCCTGATCTTCTTGCCTGTGAATCCTCCTTCCGTATACCACCAGAAAACATAGTCGTTATGCGACAAATGAATCCACAGTTTCTAGATCCTTTTGTTTCATTCTACATTTTGGTGGTAGTTTAAGGGGCACCATCACTGGCAGCCGGTGCGTTACGAAAACAGCGGGTGCCTACCTAAAGTTGTTAGCTCCCGTCAGGCAATCACCGCCTGCATTCCCCCTTCTTCACCATCGCAACGTCCATCTTCACTCATGGCGCTCTCGGCTCTGAAGGCACCCTCCACGAGGGAGCTTGACGATGCCAAACGCCATCTCGAATTCCGGGGATACAACTCTAAATCTGGATTATTCTCTGAGCCTTTCCCGGGCCTGGATCCTACTCACGTTCAAAGACAACAATATGTGAAGGCCTTTCTCCGATGGTATTTCGGGGACACACAATTCGACCCCTTTCACATCCAGCTGGCCCAAACTGCCGATTCAGACGTTGTAGATCGATTCATGGCGATCGAACGTGAGCCTGTATCGCATTCGGCGTTTGATTACTTGGTTGACCAGGCTTTTTGGGAGCTGCATTGTGAGTATTACAAACCCCATCTTTATTATACCACCCAGTTTCTAATATGACCTTCAAACTAGTTTGCTGGCTTCCTGAGAAAAGACGGCCTCCTTGGCCATGGATGGAACAGCCTGTCCCTGAAGATGATGCCCCTTCTGATCGATTCTCCTGGTTCAAGTCCGAGTGGAAGGGCAAAAGATCTTTACGACCACCCGAAACCCGACACGAAGCTGCATTCCCTCCTCCGGCAACGATGGAATTTCTCCCTTTCTCTTCTAAAAGGCCTCTTGAGCCCAAGTCGACGGCGCTGTCAGCCGGTTCTCTGGTCTCAGATGATACGAGTCTGTTAGGGCCTAGCGACGAAGACGTATATTTTCTCTGCGACCATGAATGCTCGGACCATTACTTCGAGTGGAACACCAAAGGTCTGGGGCAGTACCCCCCATGATACATGCGACAGAATCCGAGGGAAAGGTTTTTCCCATAGCGCCCCCATACCCTCGGTCGGAAGATGTCTTATGGAAGATCAGATATCCAACCCAGACACCACCTTACGGTACAGCGTTTCTCCTCGAGCTACCCAAACATCTTGACTTCTGGACTTGGGTCTGGGGCCCTTCAGGTCTGGATTGGGCGGAAATAAAAGATAATTATGTCGACGACCGTGTCGATCTCGCGTGGGGATACAAACAGCGTGAACAGCACCCGGATGGCAAGATATGGGGACGAAATACATGTTACCGAGGCATGTTACCAAACGAGGACATGTTCCTCATGATCGGTTTCCGCGACACCTCATTGAGCGACCCTCGCACCTTGTCTCCTGCCAGACAATACCTGATCACGAAACCATGGAAGATTATCAACGATTGGAAGAGAAGCTGTCTCCTTGGGAAATGGACTACACTTGTCAACTGCTTCCAGCATATGTATGAGGGAGGTTGTACGACTCAAGAGACACTTCCTGACAGCACCTTCACATTCGCTTCATCTGTATTGCAAATGGAGAATGCAACCAAGAGAAAAGTTGCCATAAGTTACATCGACTATATGCTTGACCTTATTATCAAACAAGAAGTGGATCTTGATGACTTCGGAATCCATCTTCAGGAATGGGTTTTCTCAAGAGACAACCTGGGTCTGAACCTCGAGGAGCGAATTTATCTAGTAGCCAACATGTGGCGCCAGAGGGTGCCTCGCGGAAAGTATCAGCAGCTGGTCCACATCCAGACCTGGATAGCTAATACCAGGAAGATGATGCACTCGGAGATCTATTCTAGCTTGCGATAGGCCTGCTGTTTATTCATCGTTGATATTCCATAGACAAACGATATAATTGTCTCAAAGTGTGTCTTCCATGCCAAACAGTGATTTCCCTATCGAGTCTTACCGATGATTGAGACCACCACCACCACCAGCCATACCAATTGATAGGATATCTATACTGAACTAGCAATCAAATGCTGGGTATTAGTAGTCTGCAACCAGTCAACCTATGGTTAGAATCACATCCGAGGTTATCATTGAGCTTTGCCATAACTATTACCATATATCTAGTTCCCCTGGACATACGCTGTCGTCGGGGTGTCACAAGGAATAGCCCCCGAGAGCATATTTATCTTGGCGCCCTTAACCATAGAGGACCCAGGCTATCGAAGATAATCTTTCTACCGTCCACCTCACTGCCTACCCAGGTACTAAGTACTAAGGTAGTGAGTGGATGTTGTGTAGAACGGGTGAAAAGAGCTAATGCACTGTCTATCACTGCTGCCTCAATCCCCACCAGCGGTTTACTTGTCCACGGCATCTCTACCTTGGTCCTTCACAACACCGTTTTCTCATCCAGGCTTCTTATTAAATCTATCACATTTACATTCATTCAATAGTTAAGTTTCGCAGCTATGGATAACTCGAACCCAACAAACGATATGGCAGACGGACAAGGTAGGTCATAACAGCATTCACCAGCATGCCAAATATTGACCTCTTATCTTAGGGGACCTCCAATACCAACTACGCATTGCCAAACAGGCCATCGGACGTATGAATGAAGAGAGGGATTCAATCATCTAGGATCGACAAGATCAGGATCTTTTCAACCGGGAACTTCAGCATACCAACAATTGGCTGCGCGGTGAACTTTCCCAAGCTGCACGAATCTGGGACAGACGGGTGGAGGAGGTAGTCGACCATGGAAGAGCTGCGGTCGCTTCCGAGCGTCGACTCAAGGCCGTTGTGGATGAGCAGAAGGCAGTCATCCAGCGACATGTCCAGGACAAGGAGGCTACCGATAGGCGTATCCAGGAGCTGGAAGCCAGCCAAAATATCGCCAATCCCATCCCAGTCCCACGCGATTCACCACCTGCTACGGACAACGCCAGGCCTTCAAAACGGCGGCGACAGGAAAGTCCAGTTACGGACCAGCGAGCATCCCGGGTGGAAAGGAAACGGGTTGACCGCCCCATTGTCTTCAACGGCAACAGGAGGTTGGTGCCTGGGTTATCACTTCTTCGCGATGAGAACATTACTGAAAGAGTAATCGAGAAGCTCACTTCAGTCATGGAGAAGCCCATCGGCAAGAAGAACATGGAACTCTTCCTGGAACACATCAGGCCTGGCAAGTACTTCTGTATCCATGAGGTGGCCAGTAAGTGCAGGTTTGTCTCAAGGCCTCTGACACCCTCGCAGCCTTGCCGTGGATGCGCCTCGACCATCCGTGTCAGGAAGGTGAGGACTGATTCGGGGGGTGTCAGGCTCCCGGTCGGCCATTTCACAATGGAAGTCTAACGGTAGGCTGGATAGTTGGAAACTGGGACAATTCGGTGGATCACAAGTTACTCTGGACCGATTAGACCGACTTCCAGCCCAGGGCGATTTCGAAGCGCAGGCTGGTCAAGGTCGAGAGATGCCCAGGGTTGAGGCCAAGGTGATAGACGATGCTATGGCCAATGTGGCACCTGAGTCAAGTGACCGTCGGGTGTTGACGCCAAGTCACCAATGCAACGGTGAGGCTGCCAGGGAAGGCCGGAACTGAGAAGGAGAAGGCCGAAGTTGAGGATGTTCCGAAGGAAGTGTCAGAGGCGACACTTCAGCCTTTCTTCGCCAAGGAACAAGCTGGGCCTTGATTCGTGTAGCATCAGGGCAGGCTATGGAACCTCATTCTGCTGTCAGCCTTGAAAGTCACCAGGCTGTAGGTGGAACTTGGTTTAGGTGAGCTTCAGAACTTCTGCTACTGGTCTTGAAAGTCATCAGGGTGTGTAGGTGGAAATTTGTTCTGGGCGAGCCATGGAGCTTCTGCTGCCGGTCTTGAAAGTCGTCAGGCCGTGTAGGTGGAGTATTGCTCGTGAGAAGACAGGTCTATTCAAGGGCGTGTTAGCCGCGACGGTTGATGTGTGTTGACGATGGATGGTGGAATATGGAAGAAAGCCAGACCGATAACTCCTCATCACCTCTACTGTTATAAGGGATGTTTGAGCATTGGGATGGGCAGCTTCAAATGGTACCTCGACTCCAAGGGGAGCAATGCCATTCAGCCGAGAAGTGGTCACCGGCATTGCGAGTCAAGTATTCTGGCTCAACTAGTTGGGTCTACCTCTGACAAGCATATTCAAAAACTGCATCGACATGGCTTATGAGGACAAAGCAAGAGACTAAGGTGCTCCTCTCTTGGGTGCTGAACAGTCTGCCTTGCTAGTTGTGGCTTGGCACATTGCCAAGTTTGTCATTCAAGAGCGTCAATGCAGATATGTAAGGTGTCTGAAGTAGCCATCGAAAGGCACCTGTTGAGTCAGCGCCGACCAGATATGGGAGGCTACAAGGGGGATATCGTTGGTAAGTCAAAAGACATCTGATCCCTGTGATGGAAGCTACTTTATCGTTTTAGGGACCATCAAGGCCGCTCACGCTGGCCAAGCCGTTTTCGACCAAATCGAGATCGAACGACCGAACGACCGAATGACCGACCGATCAATACGGATGACAAGGGAACGAGCAGAAAGATGTGAGCTGGGAGGGGTCGAGGACTGAGAAAGGACCACAGGCTGCAAAGAAGGAGGGGTTTTGTTTCGCTTGCCGGTTTTCCCCTACCTTCGGTCTAGTTGGTTTCCTTTGTGGGTAGTTCTGGACGGTATTGCGGAGAGGTAGAATGACAATAAATGAGCCCGGAAAGGGAAAAGAGTTTTGGAGATATGATTCAACGTCCTTCTTACCTTTTCAGTGTTTTCGGCAACCTGATAAAGCCTGACCATGTGTCCTTGCAGTGTCCTACTTTGCCCTCATCATGGCGTTCCAACAATTCCGTCTAAATCGTCAAACCAGGCGCATAAGAACAAGGTATTTAAGGACTACATTGACTACAGCAATAAGGATAAGGCATAAGCCATAACAACAGGAATCCACGCCCGTCTACTGCTCATAAAAGATGACCATATAATATTGTGTTGTAGACTCTCGATGGTCCATTCTTTGGACACCCTGATAACTGCTCGAAGGAATGGCACATGGATGGCTACCTACCTATAGATCGAACGTAACCTTCCCGGCGCTATACAAGAAGGTAGAACATCAAGGCATTTCACGAACAGCACAAAGCTGGAAACATGTCTGTTGGCCATGTGACTTTCTGTAATAGGTCACCCATACCTAGGTACCTAAACATCTATTTCAAAAAATACTTACCTACCTAGGTAGAATATTAGTCCAGATTTATTCCATTATTTTCCATACAAATGACATCACTGGGGATAGCTTGTCACTGATTCACTGATGCTCAGCTGGCAAGAGCGCTTGGCCCCAGGTGTTTACCTCCTCGCGTCGACTCCTACAAGCACTTCCCAAAACCCTTACACTTGCACCAACACTGGAAATCGAGTCAGTACATCCAAGATTTCATCCACACAGCCTCACGAATTTCGAGGTACGTCTTGCACGAAGCCACAGTGAATAATGGCTAACGGTACAGATGAACAATCCCACCGCTGAAAGTCAGCGTCAAGCAGAGCACCACCAAGCGATCACTCTCCTCAATGACCTTGAGACCCGGCGCAAACAGGTCCTCGTCCAGTACGAGCAGCAGACTACCGAATTAAATCGCCAGATCCAGCACCTACGTTCCGAGATTAACACTCTTCATACCTCGCTGGAATCAAGCAACATGGCCCAAGCGCTCGACCTCATCGCCAGGCATGCTTCGAGACTTGGCTTGAGAGCCCAGGACAGACAACCCAAACCGCGTGAAGTGGAGGCTTTGGGGCATATACTGTGTCACCCTCTTCGTCGCGCAAAGCTAGAGACTTTCTTACGGGAGTTGCCTCGAATGCCGGCCGTTATGGTTAGAGCCCGTTACTGCCTTGCGCATGTTGGCACGGGAGCCCAGTTTCCGGCTCTTGTGTTTAGAGACGACGGTCATGTAAATTGTCCATTTGATGGAAATGGCGATAACTGCGTGTGGATTACAAAGGGCGAGAACGAGGTTGATTGGGTTATCGGGAGCCGAGCTTAGGGTGACCTTAGTCTAGAAGGTACCCATGGTCTGTCATTCGGCCAAAACAAAGACTAAGAGACAGAATTAAACCCTAAGAGATGAAATAAGAGATAAGATGAAATCCTTAGAAATCGAAAGACCCTAAGAGATGTGAAGAGAATCAGAATAACAGCTGTGTGACCGACCAAAAGTGTTGTTCTGTTGAGTACGCATTGTGGGCATCTTCAGATGTGTCACCGTCAAACCATAAATAGCTTTGTGCTTGTTGTTTCTCTTCTTCTCATATTATTATCGACAGATCGCAAGAGAAATAGCCTAAGAGTATTGTTTGGGACCGGTCTGTTTGTACTAGACTCAAGCCCACGCGTGATCACTTTCAAACAGATGGCAATAACAGAGCATATTAGTGATACGCAACAGTTCATAGAGCTTTGACTCGATGGCTTATTGGTTTGCTTGAATCCCGAACCCTGGAAACCATCCCAACCGCGATCGATTCCCATATGTTAAAAAGAGACCGTTCAACGTCGAGGACGAGATAAGTTGAACATTCGCAACTGATTCAAGGCTTGACGAGTCTACCAACTGAAGAAATTGCGGAGAAGGTTCTAGGCGTCCATTAGTTACTAAGGGAGTCGGATATTTAAAAAGAATCCGGCCTGCCACTGATTCGCAGCTGACAACGGCAGCAATTTATGCTAGGCCCTACCCACCTCGCAGATTTTCTACTCTTAAATTATTTTTCTGTGATCCTTAGACTTCCAACAACACTCCCCTGGAATCGATTTAAACGCTGCCACGGCTCATCCAAGATGTCATCTAAACGGCCTCGAGTAGACGAAGGTCCAGACAAGGGTCCAGACGAGAGTCCAGACGAGGTACGTGCATCAAATGACAGTAAGGTATTTAGCTAATGGTACAGGTGAACACTATACCCTCTGTCGAGAGTCTCCTTCGGAAACAGCACCAGGAGCTGCTCGACGCTTTCACCCATCTTGAGGCGCACAACAAACAAGTCGTCGCCGAATCCGAGAAGCAGATGAACGACTTGAAGCGCCAGAACCAGGAGCTGCGCTCAGAGATCAAATCTCTCCGCACCACCCCCAAGCCGGCTACAAATGAAGTTGCTCTCCCAAAGCTTGCCGTCAGCTCGCGGGAATCAAGCGAGCTGGCTCGACAATTCAACCGACTTGCAAACGTTACTTTGAGGCTTAACTTGACAACTGGCGACCGACGACCCGGGTGCCGCGAAGTTGAGGGCTTGTGCCGCATAATGCATGACCCTCAGCGTCTATCAAGACTGGAGTGCTTCATGCAACAGTACAGCAGCAGCATTTTTACATACGAATACTGCATTGATCAGATTGGCATGGGGAACAATATAGTTGCCGCATCCGAACGGTGGGGTGCAACGTGTCTGGAGCACAAAGGTGACGATGGCTGCGTTTGGATCACAAAGCGTGGGGCTGCTTGGGTTGTCGGGAGCGGTCGTCCGTCTTAGCTGAATGGCAAACTAGGAGTACCATCTACACGAAGACTAAGACTAATACTTAGACTAAGAGGCAAGATGAGATCCTAAGAGATGAACCCAGACCCTGTGGAATAAAGTGAGGCCCTAGGAGATAAACAATTCAGAAGACTTCATGCCAGAGAGGTACCTAGACCGATATTTCTGTTAGATGGGTATGCAGCATGGCGATGCGCATCAAGTGAGGCTGCCAACTCCATGGCATGTTTGTTTCCTTGGTAAACGAAGACTGTCGGACCCCACAGAGTGTCTTCTCAACAGCGATTACTTGTCATAAGAAGGTGAGGAAGGCAATGTGTGCGGACTGCAATTTGCCTTTTATCTGTGCCCCTGTTGATACCTCAACATCATGCATGAGGGAAGAGAACTTGGACACTCCCTTATCAATTGACTGGGCTTTAGAACTTTAGAAGTGATCTGAAACCAATGAAGAGAGTGTTCTGACCAAAACATCACAAGGCTATTAGGGGAGGCAAACATCTTCTCAGGAGTGGTTTCTGTCCGTCATTTTCGTTGGGAGCAGTCTGCTTGTAATACTCAAGCCAACTTATTGTTTTCACATACATAGTATTCCTATTGTCGCTGAATACACTGAGTCTATTGACTTGACAAATGATATCACTGGGGATCTCGATGAATGGGCCTGTCACTGATTCACTGGCAGGCAGCTGGCAAGAATTGCATTGAGTGCTAAACCCTACCTCCATCTACTTCACAGAAGTCTTTTATTCCTAAAGCTATTCCTCCTCCTCTGCAATCTTTACACTTGCACCAACAATTATCGTCAGCCTTGTCCGTCTACCAATCCTCCTCATCGCAACTACTACAGGATGTCCTCCACCGAGCATCTACACGACGAAGGAGCTGGAAGCAACTCCGAGAATGTACGTCTTGCACGAAAGCAATGTAAGGAACGCTTGGCTAACTTGTCAGGCAAAGATGAGCGATTTAAAGCGCCAAATTGAGGCTCTCCGAGCAGAAAACGAACGACTCACTTCTGAGATCCAATCTCTTCGTTCTGGTACCGCTCCCACCGCAATTATCGCAAACATTGTCAAGAGATTCAACTTGGCGACCGGAGACCGACAACTCGACGACAACGAAATTCAAGGCTTGTGTCGTACACTGTCCAGCGCTCAGAGTCTGTCGATTTTGGTGCGCTTTGTGGATGACCATGACATGCGGGACAGCGACCTCGCATACTGCATTGATGCGATCGTCAGGGGGGATAAGTTTCCGGTCGCTTTTTTTGGGAAGAATAGCATGAACTGTAAGGCGCATAAAGATGCTCTAGATGACTGCGTTTGTGTCATGAGGCGCGAAAATGGTTGGATCATTGCGAGTGCTGGTCGTCAGTGTTGGGAATGGCAGACCATGGGTAGCTCCTAACGGTACAAGCTGTCTCGCTCATAAACACAACGACGACTGGGTTTGGGTCGCCAAGGGATGAGCAGGCTGGGTCGTCGGTAGCGGCCGGCTTTAGATCTGGAAGAAACAAGGGGTCAGGGACAATGGACTGGGCCAGGCAGGGGTGAATACTGAGTCAAAGGGCCTTCTACATCTTCTTGTTAGAGCTTCGCCTGTGTCCTGTCACTAAGGCACTAGGAATCATAGGCAACAAAAAGAGAATCTTCACCCACTGCGTTTCACAAATATTGAAAAACACATTGGACTATAGGTCAAAAGACCAAGACCGACATTTCTCTTTGACGGGTAGGTATGCAGTATGGCGATGCGGTTGTGATAGGCTGCTAACTTGTGGAATACACGGCATATTTGTTTGCTTGACAAAAGAAGGGTGCCGAGAAAGTTGGTGTGTGATTACAACTTGCTTTTTATCCGTTGTGTGGTCGGTATTTCGGCAGCATTCATGACGGGAGCGAGCTTTACACTCTCATCCATGTTAGCTGACTAGCATTTAGGATTGACGAAGAGAATGTCACAGTCGTCTTTTGAAGCGCGGCCGACGATAGCTGCAGTCTTCCGTTCTAGGCTCAGGTCGATGCATCGCAAATATTTCGACTCATCACAAGTATTTTCTGGCTCTCCGCTCCATCTGTCGACTACAAAACCCCCAAGGCTCTCCCCAGATTTCGTAATGTCTTCCTCAACCTCACACTTATACACAACAATCTGAACTCTTGTCCACTAGTCAGACCTCTACGTCTCAACCACGACATGTCCTCTCAGAAGAGTCGCGTAGACGAAGAAGCTGCAGGCCGTGCAGAAGAAGGAGCTACGGGCATCCACAACAAGGTACGTCCCGCATGAAGTCACCGTGAGAAACGCTTGGTTAACTTTCCACAGGAGGCTATGGACTTCACTTGGCCGTTAGTGGCGCAACGCGCACCTGGATTCAACTTCCAAACACAACGGCAACCTGCGGTCGACACACTTGTCCAGCTCGTTCCTCAGATAAAGCAACTGGAGCTGGAGCGCCTCTCACATATCAGTACTTTAGAGCGTCTGATTAAGGATCTCAGTTCCGAGATTCAACGACTCAACTCAGAAAACGAAAAGCTTCGCGTCAGGCCCTCTGCAGAGGATGGAACGTCCCCAAACACCATCGTTGGCAAAGGTGATCAAGACTATCTGGCCAAAGAGTTGAAATTCGTGTACAAGGTTGCTTCGAAGCTTGGTTTGAGCCTTGAGAAACCGACCGACAACCGTGAACTGCCAACTTTGTGCGCTGTAATCTGTGATGAGGAACAACTTGCCCGTCTGACGACTTTTATGGCAGATTCCTTGAGCTTTCGCTTTTATAAGGAGCATTTGTTCTGCCTTAAACAGGTTGGCCTGGGAGCCATGGCTCCGATGCTCATCTCTGGGGAGGATGAATCACGTTGTGAAGCGCACATGGATGAAGATGCCTGCGTCTGGATCTCAAAGCGTGCGACTGGCTGGTTTGTTGGAACTGGCCGGGGTTAAGAATCGCTGTTTTGATTGTGCTTCGGGATCAAATTCGGAGTGGCTGTTGGTACATCTACGGGTCACTCATCTATCATATTTGACAGAGTGGTGGAAGGAAACAAGTGGTCAGGGGTCATAGACTGAGTCATCCAGTTGCGAATATTGTATCAAAGGGCTTTGTGCTTCTTCTACTACTTCTTTCTCTTCTTCTCAATATTACTATTTATCACATTTCCGCCTTTGTTCTGGCTCAAAGGCTTGTGACATCCAAGACAACAAATATAAAACCTCCATCCTAGAGATTCCAAGAATGTTGAAAGACACTAGATGATAGGTCATATCAAACAACAAGTGAAGCTGTAGCTCAAAGTATTAAATAAATCTGTCTAGACATTCTAACCTGTTGTCACCAAGTCTCTTCTCTCTACACTCTCCCAACTTCAATAATCTCTCCCAACTTCAACAACCTCTCCCAAATTAAAAGACAGAAACCCCAAAATGCCAAAGACTACCACTGCCCGCTGTCGGTGCTTCCGATATGAACCCTACGACCAATGGCCTATCAGCCGCCGAAGGGCTAAGAACAAGAGAATCAAGAAGCTGAAGAACCAACTCGAAAAGTCAAAGGCCGAAGTACTATACTGGAAACGGGAATATAAGCTGAGCTGTAGAGAGGTCTACAGTCTGAAGAAGCATGTTAAGAGACTGCTTGACGACTTTGAGGATCGTGGAGAGCTCCAGCAGGAGATGACACTTCTTCGATTGCAGATGATGAATCTAGGCATGTGATCATCGCGATGCATGTATGTCCTGCGGTTGTTATGACCTTTCTCTGCAGCAGCAAGATCGAGTTCAACGACACGGGCGACGCATTCACCCAATATGAGCGACATTTTGAGAACACTTTTACAGGAGATGTCAGCGGCATGCTCAAGGCGGACGAGAACAAATCCGTCATCGAGACTCCAGCATGGTCGATCATCACAAACTCTAAAACAGAGGCCCAACGGGAGCCTCGTCTTCATGGAGCGGGACAGATGTTGGCCGTCAGCATCTCCAATGAGAGGAGTGGTAGACTGAGGACGGAATGGATATTCACCCTTGGAGTCAACATAGCTTTGTTATTCGGGGAAGTATGGACGGAGTACACATCGATAGAACAGGGGTTTAGAGGCGTTTTCCTTTCAGCTGGTCAAATTTCATAGAGGCGTTTGGGGAGGAAAAGCTGAGATCTATACATTTTCTTTTGTATCAGAAATATGTTTTCAACAACTTCGAATGAAGCACATGTTAACATGTTTTGACATTGCATCATCTCTACACTACAACCACATTAGTCTACCCCTCATAAATACATCCAGGCCATATTCCAATCGATATCATTTCTACGAACATCTATGATCAAGATAAAATGTACCCCAAAGCAAGTCAAGGAATAGCCTGTTCAAAAAACATCCCTCATGCAGGGTAAGTACCGGCCCCACAATCCGGCAGTCAAAGCCCCTCCACCCACTTCCGATTTGTTTACTCTGCATCAAGGATCAGCCTTATTTACACTCCGCCTTTTCATGCGCCATCACCTTTATTTACCGACAAAGTCCCTACAAAAGGGCACTTGAACATTCAAAACTCTACTGTAACAAACATGTTACCATGGCTGCCGTTCAGCCTCCGCGAACAAGATCCGCCCGTTTAGTGGCTGGCTTTACCAATAAATCTGCTGCGCCCAATAAATCTCCCGCGCCAGCTCATGCCCATCATGGACCTTCAGCTTTATCCATCTTTTTAACCAACTTGAACCTTCTCGATCTCGATCAATTGGAAGACTGGCCTGACGTCCGTGCGGAAACCTTTGCGACAGGCGGTACTAGTGCGCAAGGCCTGAAGAAGAGGGTACACTGCGTGGAATGGACTCTCTACCAGCTCTTTGCTTTATGGGACCCTGATGAAACAAAAAAGGTAAGGTGAACCTCAATTCCAAGACCTCCACTAACGGATTAGAAACTCAAACCATTCTTTCCTCCCCTTGATCAAACTCAATCCGTCAACCTCCGAGCTGCCCTGCTACGATCTCTCGAAGCAGCCAAGAAGAATGGAGTCCTTGGAAGAGATGCGATCGTACGAAAGACCATGCTCGATGAATGTCGGGGAGAGCGACTTGAAGAAGTTCTTGCTGCATTCTCGTCGGCTGTTCTCAAACATGTTATTGCGCAAGAGGTAGCGACAAGCGGTGAACACAAAGCTCTTGCGCTCGACCTGGCTCTCGAGGACCGCGGATACAAGAGCGACAACACGGATCTTACCACTATGGTCTTGGCACACAAGGTTGCCATCAGTCGCATTCTGAACAGCAAGGTGGCGGCTAGTTCGAGGTTTCATGACTTTGCGGACCTATTGAAGGTCAAGGAGAAGGGCATCGCCAGGAGAAAAGAAGCACTCGAAGCTTTAGATGGAGGAAAGACCATATCTGATGATGCTAGGCGCGAAATGTGGCGTACCCTCCGAAACAATTGGTCTGGCAACGAACGGTGGATGGAGACTCTACTTTATGGAGACGCCAGCATTAAAAAGGATGGTCTTCTAGGAATGGAGTTTGATCGCGTATGGCGAAGAGTCCAGCAAAGTCGACTCGATGAGCTCGAAGAACACAGCACCGGTCTTTTGGAACAATTGGACACTCGAGTGCGCGTGCAGAGAGAACGACTTCAAAAATGGCAGACCTTCCGCAATGAAATGTCCACCGACCAACCAAAGCCATCCCCGACAAAGAACCAGCGACGAGAGAAGGAGAACGGAATCGACTTTGGATTCGGTGCTCACGAAGGACTTCTTCTCGGCAAGGTCAGCCCTAGAAAAGGTACATTCGGAAAGCCAAAGCTTTTAGAAGAGTACGACGAACTCGTACGCAATTTGGGACAAGAGCTACAAAGCACGAAACCGCAAAAGTCTTCAGCTCTTGACTTTTTGCAACGCCCTGCTTCTCGAATTGCACCAGTAGTCAACATACCGCCTCCCGAGCCAGAAGAGCAAGAAGAGGTCATCAGCGACCTGGAGGATCACGAGCTTCCCGAGTCTCCTATCAAGTCATTCAAGTCAAAGCTGGACTTTTCTAAGCGAATGCCTGTTCGACCAAAGCTTGATCACAGCGATGACTCCTTTGCTTCAGTATCGTCAAGGGCCAGAAACCTCCGCAAACCATCCGCAGATGAGGCGCGTATCCTTCGTGCGTCGTCAGTCGAGCGAACTAGCTCTCCGGAACCAGAGCATGAGCCTGTTGCGTCTCCACGACCTGAGTATGATGTTTCACCGACGCATTCTCCTGGAATATCTCCACCACCATCGCCTATGCCACCTCCTATGCCACCTCATGAATCTCCCGAGCCAATGCCCGCACCACTATCTCCTACAGAAATGGCAGACCAGATTCTTGACTCAATGGACATGGCTTCACCATCCCCAGTCAAACAATCACGACGTAAATCTCGACATACACTTTCCCTCGCTGAGCGAACACGTCTGACAATGGCTCGAGAATCATTTGGTGACGTCGAGCCCGAGGACCTCGAAATCACCCCACCAGCAGCAGAGCCCGTGTCCGAAGATCCAACCGAGACACCTGACGACGAATTTGATCTCCTTGCTCGAACCCGGAAGAGTATGGCCGGTTTCGACAAGGCTAGACAAAAGGCTCAATTGGATAGACGACGCTCCCTGAAGAAACCCAAACCACTTCCCAAAAAGGAGGGGAGCTACTTTCCCAAGGTTGAAGAGGATACGACTGTAATTACGGACGAGTTGATGGCGCAGGAGGATATGGAGGCGGTGTTTAGATCACGACCGAAGATCAAGGCCAGCCCGCTGCCGAGTCCGACCAAGGACTGGGATGACGATTATATGTAGCACGAGAAGAAGTGAATCACCCCGTTTGAGCTTACGTTCAATGGACCGTTCAAGCGCTGCAGTATCACGATGATGAACATAGTTACATGCCGATAATGAAGTCCTTAATCATAGTTTACATTTTCACATCTATAATACAACGATGCTACCATCCCTGCTTAAGCTCAATAACTGCTTGAACATCTACCTCTGCTTCTTAAGCATAACTCTACCACCCCTGCTTCTTAAGCTCAATAACTCTGCTGACCGTCGCCTTGAAACCATGCTTGAATCGTGATCGCCATCTCTGACTAGCCAACCTCTTTCTCTTCAAACCCTTTCGCTCGTGAAACTTTTGGCTAAAGAATTTGTTCTTGACTTGATCCTCTCGAACAATTCTGTTGAGAATTTTAAGAGCGACCATGGGAGTAGGACCGCTGTTCTTGGTAATTTGATCCTTGACAAAGACTGTACGTCCGGAAACAGGCTTAGCACGGATGTTGGGTCGCTGTACAGGGTCTGAAGCTTGTTCAGCTCCAAAAGCGGTAGCCTTGTTGGCGATAATTGACGCAATATCCAGACTAAACGGTTTGGTGGCATCGTAGACGTGCTCGTTGGTCCTGGGTGCGGTTGTCTCTGGTGCATCGCGAGGAGGGGCAGGAGGGACACTGCCGATAAGAGGGTTTGATCGAGCTTCACTCAGAGCTTCATTTCGAGCTTCGGCATCGGGATCGTTGACGAGAGGATCGGATCGTGCGAGGGGATTGACAGCTGGTGATGTTTCCTCTGCTGTGGTAATCTTGGGACCTTGTCGGAAAGCGAGAGATGTGGTGAATTGCCTTCGACATGGTGTAGCTATTCTTGACAGCATTGCGCTGCCAGATCTGAATGAAGCGGCCCTGAAAACATTAACATCAGATCAATTGCATACACAGGTTACTCACATTTTGCGGACAGCGTATTCACCAATTGGCTGTCGTCAATAAGCTGTTCATCCGATGAAGCAGAAAAGTCGCGATAACTCGGAAAAATGTAGGTGCGATAAGGCGGTAAATTGTGGATCATATCGGCCCCACCACAAAGAACATCTCAGCCTCGTGCATCAAACACGATTGCGCCGGAATCACATTGCGCAAACATCATATCGAATTTTTCGCGTCGGAATTTTTATATCCTTCTCACGCGACCCTCTTACGATTAATCCTGCGCTCATTGACGGCGCGCCATGGCTTACAATCCTTATGGCAGTATGTTCACCCTTCTTGATTCTGAACTCAGAGCTAACATCACAGACAATCCCTACGGCGCGCCTCCTGCCTATGGAGGTTACCCCGGATCAAACAATGCCCCTCCAGGAATGGCTCCTCCACCTGGTCTAGGTGCGCATACTCATGAACACTCTCTTTACCCATCTAACATGTTTGCAGGACCTCCTCCAGGCATGTCTTCTGCTCCAGGAATGGCACCTCCAGGTGTCCAGCAGTCTAGCGCCCAACAAGCTAATCGTCCAAGCGGCCTTCCACCCAGCTTCCAAGCGCCCGCCAACATGCCCAACATCAACTTCAACGCCCCCGTGATTCGACTCGGTACCTCACAGCAAGGGAAGCCCGGTACACCCACGGGTGGACGTGAGCCCCCAAGCGGCGGACGACCTGGACTCGGCATGGATCGGGGAATGGATCGCGATCGAGGAGCGAGAGAGGTCGTTCAAGTGCTTGTGCCTCCTACGAACGAAGAGAAGCTCCGAACGATCTTTATACATCAGATTTCTGAAGGTGTTGGCGGTGACGATGGCATTCAACGATTGTTGGGTGCTGTTGGAAAGCTGCGCAAGTGGGATTCTGCTGCTAGTGTCACAGAAGATCACAAAGGTGTAAAGTTTGGTTTCGCTCTTTTTGAGGATCCGTGGTCGCTTAGCACAGCAGTCAAGCTACTTCACGAGGAACAGATCGAAGTTCCTGTGAAGCGCCAACCGGTTGCGGTCGACGGACCCAAGGACGATTACGAGGGTATCGAAAAGACAAAGCTTCAAGTTACGGTCGACGAGAGTTCACTCAAGTATTTGGAGTCTTATGAAGAGTCTCAAGATGGATCCATCGGGATTGAGAAGCTCGAAGCTGCCAGACTCGCATTGAAGGATGTTGTTCGCGATTTGTTCTACCCCAAAACGAATATCGCTAGCGAGGATGTCACAATGGGCAACACCGAGGGCGAGAACGTCGAAGTGGTCAATATCCCTTTGGCTCAGGAGGATGAGCTTGCCGATATTCCTGCCGAGATGCGAGAGGTCGTCGCTCAGGAAATTGCTGCATTCCGTGAACGAAGTAACCAGCGAGACCTCGAACGTCTACGAAAGGAAGAAGAAATGGAGGAAATGGAGCGACGAAGAAATGGACCATCACGATCTCGACTTGATTCACCACCTAACACAAACAACGTTCCTCTCGGCCCAAGAGGTAGCATAGCGAATGCCCCATCAGGCCCCAAGGGACAAAACGGACGAGTTGCCTTTGTGAATGGAGGTATTTCCAACACAGACCTTTCCATCCACCAAGAAGACGAAGATACAGATGCCGACGATGAAGAGCTTTACCAACGACAAAAGTCAAAGAAGGACGATGAAGATGAAAAGGTGTATCTCGAGGCTGAGAGAAAGTGGTCCAACAGAGAACGATCAAGACAAGCAGCGATAGAACGAGAACAAGAGCGAGAACGTCAAGACGCAGAGTCATTCGAGCAAAGGAAGCAAGAACAGCTGGAGAGAGAAAAGGCCTGGGATGACGAGAAGGAGGCTAGTCGCAAGACACACCCATACTACCGCGATCACAGCGCCTGGGCTCGTAAGCGAGCAGCAGACCGAGCCGACGAAGAAGCACAAGACGAAGCCGACAGGAGAGCAGAGCATGATGAACAGCGTCGCGAAAAGGTCGAGATGGAACGTGCACGCGGTATGGCCGACTCGTTCCTCGACAAACAAGCTGAAGAAATGGAAGAGCGACAAGCTCCCGCCGCAGCACCGCAGCCATTCAAGCTATCCCTCGGAGCCGCGGCTCAGAAGGCCCAGGCATCCAGGGCAGCTCCTCAACGGCGCACCATTGCAGAGGTGGAAGGTCTGCTGGATGATGAAGAGGCTGACGCTTCTACTAAGCGACAGTTGGTCCCTATTCAATTCGAGCCTTCTTCTGCTACGGCGCATATGACGGAGGAGGAAATCTCACAGGCTGTGAGGTCTCTGGCCCAGGAGATTCCATCGGATAAGGATGGTCTTTGGGGTTGGGATGTCAAGTGGGATTTCATGGATGGGTCTGTCATTAAGGATAAGCTCCGACCGTTTGTTGAGAAGAAGATTGTTGAGTATCTTGGTGTTCAAGAGGAGATGCTTGTCGAGGCTGTCGAAGAACATCTTCGCGCTCACGGTACAGCATCTGCTTTGGTTGAAGAACTAGAAGGCGTACGTTCCCCGGATCCCTTTATGAGTACATTACTAACATTTACAGGCCCTCGACGACGAAGCAGAAGATCTTGTCAAGAAGCTCTGGCGTATGGTCATCTTCTTCACCGAAAGCGAGAAACGAGGTCTACCAGCGTAGTGGAATAAAATGTATTATTATTAATCGAGTTAATACCAGAATGGAGACGAGGCGTTGTCGGAATAAAATGATTACAATCCTTGTCTTGTATTGAGGGGTGATTGATCGTCTGGGGTGAAGACCGAGGTGCCGAGGTTCCCCACACTTCATGGAGCTTGATTTCAATAAGAGCTTCATGTCGTCAACATTGTAGCATCAGACAAACATTTGTATCAGTAATTACATCAATTCATTCATCACAGTAATTACAATAACATCAATTCACATCAATTCATCATGTCACTTTCACCACCAGAGGTTCCAAATGTGGTCCTCTCATACCCCAAACCTTATATTCTTCTCGTCACGCTCAATCGGCCTCAACATCTCAATGCGATGCAGCGACAGATGAGCTTCGATCTTGATCGTCTTTGGAACTGGTACGATAACGAACCCTCACTACGATGTGCCGTCATCACGGGTACCGGTCGAGCATTTTGTGCTGGAGCAGATTTGAAAGAGTGGAATGTCAAAAACAATGAAGACAGCACAAAGAAGGTGGACAAGTGGGCAGACAACGGCTTCGGTGGCTTGAGTAACCGTCGAGGTAAAAAGCCCGTCATCGCAGCCGTCAATGGTCTTTGTCTAGGTGGTGGAATGGAAATGATACTTAACCTGGACATGGTCATCGCGAGCGAAACAGCAAAATTTGGTCTTCCCGAAGTGAAGCGCGGTGTAGTGGCCATTGCTGGAGCTCTACCCCGTCTGATTCGCATCGTTGGACGACAACGTGCATCCGAGATTGCACTTCTAGGACGCATGTACACCGCAGAGCAAATGCTCAATTGGGGTGTTGTGAACAAGGTTGTCTCTCTGGAGGATGTGGTACCCGAGGCCTTGAACTGGGCGGTGGAAATGTCTAACAATTCTCCCGATTCGGTTATCGTGTCGCGCGAGGGGTTGCTGGGTGGGTGGGAAGCTGAGGGACCCAAGGATAGTACCAACAGGATTGAGCATGGGGTTTATAAGACAATTGAGGGTGGAGATAATATGAAGGAGGGCGTTATGAGTTTTGTTGAGAAGAGGAGTGCTGTTTGGAAGAACAGTAAGCTGTAGATGACTGTGGACGCAGATAGACTGTGGACAGTGTTAGTTTAGTTATCAGTGATTGACCGATCAATGAATCATGAATGATCGACATAAGTACTCAGTGAAACCTGGCATTTCCTAACCGGAAAGTTTGCATTGTACCACCAACGTCGATGGCGCAAATGTCTCATCCAAGTCATTGAGACTCAGAGTCATGTTGCTGGGGCATACCAAAAAGAAAGCTGCTCATTACCCGGGACGGGCCTTGTAGTGGTAGATAGCGTCCGAGGTGGGCTGTAGATAGCCCTGCGATTGGTATACGCTCAGACTCTCAAGGGAACCGGGTCCCCGAAAAGAGGGATGTTGATCGACAAAGTGAATCTCTCCGGCAGCCACAAAAGACAGATCAACCCTCCAATAACCGTAATTGGATTTTCAGCTCGACGCAGGTAATAAGCCTTGTCGCGATAGTGGAAAGGTAATTCCACAGTTGTCGGCACTTGCTGATGATTAATGAATTCTGGTTGGTGAATTTACCTGCAAGGATGATCAGGTGGAGTTGGACGGCAAAGCTTCATCTTGGCTTGACGAGCTCCATCTTGGTTCGACGATAGCTCTGGTGAATGTCTTGGGGCTGAGATTGTACACCAGTTAGAGTCAAGCGGCCCCTTTAGATGGTATCGCCATGACAAAGATCGACGCAGGATATCAAATGGTCAGCCTGAAAACACCCACGACCTGTCCACTGGCGCAACCATCCAAGACACTCTTACCAAGTTGAGTCAATCGCATCCCGCCCTTGTAGGACGGCATGCGGGTGGGCAACAGAAGAATTGACGGCATCTGCGGGGATTAAGACCGGAATGAAATAGTCGTGAACGGTGTACATAGCTTTGTCGATCAGAACCGTAATTCCTGGTAGCTCGATGAGATCTGAGACAGTCAGAGCTAGCAAACATAAGATGGCTGTTCCCCGACTATTTCGTCCTTGTCCTGCGTGATGCCATTCCCGACCAAGTGTCAACAGTGAGTCCAATTCTGGAGTGTCACCAGTGAGCTGGGTTGTGCAACATGGATTACACTCACCTTGCGCCGAATTCTGCGACTGAGTCTGTCAGAGACCACCCCTCATCAACTCGTGATTTCCAGAGCAGACCACAAACTCCAATGGGGCCTGTAGTCGCTGGGGGTGAACCTGGGCGAAAGCCTAGAAAGCTTGTTCTTTGTTTCGATGGAACTGGTAATAAGTTTCATGGCGATGATAGCGACAGCAATATTTTGAAGATTTTTCGAATGTTGGATCGTGAGGCGGATGACCAGTACCATTACTACCAGCGTAAGTAACCGATTAAGTGTGATTGATTGAGTGTATTCGTGGCTAACAAACTCAGCTGGTATTGGTACATACGTGATCTCAGGGTCTCTCACCCACACCGGTATCAAGGCTCGCTTCAGCTCTTGGTACCAAAAAGCCAAGGACTCTGCAATTGGTTCTTCATTCGATCAGCATGTCGTTGGAGGTTATCGATTCCTCATGCGATTTTATAATCCTGGCGATGAGATTTATATGTTTGGCTTCAGTCGAGGAGCGTACATCGCGCGATTCCTGGCTGAGATGCTTGACTATGTCGGTCTGTTGTCGCACGGTAATGAAGAAATGGTCAAGTTTGCTTGGAAGGCGTTTTCTCAATGGCAAGGTCGCGAGTCGGTTCCCGAAGACGACGAAGAGGACTGCAACAAGGAGCCTGACAAGCGAACCAAACGGATAAAAGAGAAGAGAGAGGAAATGTTTCGATTCATGAAGGGTTTCCGAGAGACGTTTTCTCGCCCTGTTGGTCGTATTCAATTCCTTGGCCTATTTGACACGGTCAACTCGGTCCCCAGCTTTGAGACCGCTTGGATGCAGCGTAGCAAGTTTCCCTACACTGCACGAAGTAGTGCTAGGGTGATTCGTCATGCTGTCAGTATTGACGAGAGACGAGCCAAGTTCCGTCAAGATCTCATGTATCAAGATCGACCAAAGCAGAAGCCAGAGAAGCAACACCATTGGCACAAGGCCATCAACGACCTTCGTGAAGATATCCGCGAGGACCTCCACCCCCACGAAGAGCGAGGAAGAAAATCCAACCACCTTTCTCCCAATGAAAAACGAGGTACCAAAAAGAAGGGAGGCGAATTCGCACGATATCGAGCTCGGTCCAAATCATGTCAAAGACCAGCTAAATGTGGTGATGCCGACACTTTCTCCAACCTTTCCGGCCTTGCCCTCTCCGAGATCAACAACATCGACGACGATGATGAACAAGATATGGACGAAGTCTGGTTTTCCGGAGGACACGCTGATGTCGGTGGAGGATGGGAGATCCACGAAGGTAGCAAGAGCACAAGTCACATCCCTCTTGCGTGGATTGTCCGAGAAGCACAGAGAGCCGGTCTTACATTTGATGACCAAAAGGTTGCTGAAATGGGCTGCTGCGTTAGCCACGATTGGCAAGATGCTACCGGTCGACCACCGATTCCTGATCTTCGGGTTTCCAACGGTAGCGGAGGCTCAGGTCATGCTCCAGACATGCCCATGGACGAAAAAGAAGACGATCCCAAAGACAAATTCCACGATGTCATGCACGGCGCCTGCACAGCTCGAATCCACGACTCACTAGAGTACGGCCAAGGTCTCGGTGCAATCGCAGTTTCTGCCTGGAAAATCATGGAGTACATGCCCTTCCGCAGAATGGATCTCCAGTCCGACGGATCATGGAAGCCAATTCGATGGCCTCTCCCAGGCGGTGAAACTCGTGATGTTCCCGATGGTGTTCGGGTTCATGGAAGTGTCATTCGTCGTATGAAGATGGACGAGAATTATCGTCCTGGAAATCTCATCATCGGAGGTGGTGGTCGGGGCGTTAGAAAAGCTCCTGCGAAACATGGTATCGGTGATTGGGAATGTGTAGTTGATCACGGTGATCCAGTTGGTGAAATTTGGATGCGGAAGAAGAAGGATGACAGATTGAGAGATTAATCACTGTAATGAATGCGATAATAGTCAGTTAATGGGTGTCAATTAATTTTTATTTGTATGTTGAAGCGATGCTGAAGTGACGTCGAAGTGTGTAAGTTGAATGAGATTGATCTGAGGCAAGTGCAGTCACGTGCAGCTCCTTAACGGACTTGATGGGAGGAGCCACGCAACAAAACTTCAGTCCATCATCAATGGTGCGCTGTATCAACCAGCCATCAATTAATCATGCCTCTCGTTTTATTCCTAGGCGTGCTCGAAAATGGCATCCCCGAACCGGTTCGCCAACATGGCCGCACAATAATCTACACCATCCTCGTCCTCACATTCCTCACCTTTCTCAAGATCTGGACATCCGGTCGCAACAACCCAACACAACGCCTCCTCCATGGCAAAGTCGTGATGATGACCGGCGGAACGTCCGGAATAGGCGCTTCAACAGCGTTAGGTCTCGCATCGCAGGGTGCGCAGCTGGTTCTGCTCACGTCCTCACCCCCGACCGATCCGTTCCTCGTCGAATACATCCAAGACCTTCGAGCCAAGACGAATAACCAAATGATTTATGCGGAACAAGTCGATTTGTCGAGCTTTCACAGTATTCGAAAATTTGCGACCAAATGGATTGATAATGCGCCTCCGAGACGATTGGACATGATTTATCTGGGTGCTGCGGTCCTTACACCTCCTGGCGGAAAGAGAAGGGAGTCTGAGGAGGGTATTGAAGAGACTTGGATGGTCAATTTCTTGGCCAATTTCCATCTCCTTGGCATTTTGAGTCCTGCTCTTCGTGCGCAGCCTATCGATCGAGATGTTCGAGTTATCATCCCTACCTGCTCTTCCTACATCGCATCACCACCCCTCAAGGACCCTGTTTCTCGAGACACCTGGACACCAGGCGCCGCCTACGCTCGAAGCAAACTCGCCATGAATGTCTTTGGTCAAGCTTTCCAAAAGCATCTCGACTCCTACGAACGTCCTGATAAAGCTCCCAACAACACACGAGTCATCTTTGTCGACCCTGGTCTAGCCCGAACCCCAAGCACTCGCCGCTGGTTGACGCGTGGATCTCTTTGGGGTTTGGCCATCTACACTGCGGGCTACATCTTCCCCTGGTTCCTCCTCAAGTCTCCCAACATGGCCTCTCAATCCATCCTCTACGCCGCCATGGATCCCGAATTTGCTCGAGGCAACGGTGGCAAGCTCATCAAGGAGTGTATGGAAGTTGACTTTGCACGAAAAGAAGTCAAGGATGATGAAATCGCCAAGAAACTATGGGAAGAGAGTGACAACTTGATCGAAAAGGTGGAGAAGATTCAGGCTAAGAAGAGAGCTGCTAAGAAGGCGGCCGACGAGAAGATTGCAAAGGACAAGACTGAAAAGGAAAAGGAAGCAGAGATTGAGGAATTAGTCGACGCTATCAAAAAGGGCAAGGAGAAGGCTGCGGCTAAGGAAAAGACTGGCAAGAAGAAGGGTAAAAATAGGTAATGATATACGGAACATAGACAGGCATAGACGGAGTTTGGGTTCATATCTGGTCCGACGGCTACGGGGAGGTTCAAATGCATATATCATCCGACGGCATAAAATTTATTGCTATCACCAACTCCGCGCTCTACCTAATCCGTGTCCGTATGTGATGTATATATAACTCGACTTTCCCTCATCGCTCACCCAAGAAGTCGAATGGGCCCGTGAACAGCAAGTTTTCCATTTCTTTGTCAACTTCAAGATCTGCCAGCAGATCCGTCATCCAAGGTTCTGGCTCTCCTGTTATTTGCAGACTCGGCACCATACCCGTGTCCTGGAACGATGACGGTGTAAAGCCCATGTCTCCTGAGAACGGGTTTGTTGGTGATGCCTCGTTTGATCCGAAAAGACTTCCTACCTCGGGCGACTCAACAGGACCACTTCGTTCAAGATACCACTGTTCAATCCTTCTCGCACGTCTCGCAAGACCCCAATATGGATCTGGCTCCGTATCACCTCCCGAAGCAGCCTCCATTCGCAAAACAATTTGACGCAATGTATGCGGCATATCGAGAATGCGACGAAGATGGCCTGCCACCTGTGCGTTTTCAGGCTGTCCTGCAATAAGATCGAGACGAACAGCTAGTGAAACTGCGCAGTACAGCATTATCCAACCTATGTTGGGCATACTGTCTTCTTCACCTTGAGGAAGGATGAGTATCACGCTGATGAGGGATTTGGCGGCCGACATGCTTTGGGATAGCCAGTCGAGAAGACGAGTTTGGTCTGTTCCTTGTTGAAGACTTTGGAAACCACTTGGACCGTACGACATGCCGTCTGGTGAAGGTTGACAGATAATCAGATCGAGGACGTGGATTTGTAGAAGAATGGTGGCTAGAAATATCAGCACAGCACTAAACTAGAAGCAGAGAACTTACGACTTTCACTCAGAGGAAATGGGAAGGCTTGCTTTGTCGAAGTGTATCGGTCTCTGATGCGTTGCAGTTCCGCGGGTAGTTGAGCTGGTCTTGAACCTCGCGTTGTCCCCGTGGCTTCGATAACAGCATCGTCAACTTCTTCTGTGAGTTTTTGAAGATAGATGATATACGGAAGATGTCGATCTGATGGAAAAGAGCCTGCTGATAGGAGATTGTGACAGCATTCGAGGATGTATGGTGAATATCTGAAGTGATGCGACTTTTGCAACAAAACTGCGGAACTGTATTGTGTTAGTTGAGTTGTCTGTATATTTTGAAGGACCTGCTCCTCAAAAGAACTCAATCAGAGTTGTAAAGAATGAGTTTAACGTACCTTGATGAAAGGTAATATGTCCCTGCTAAAGCTCTCATCTCATCGTGTGTCATTTCACCACTCGCATGCTTATTCTCTCTGTTCAAAGCCCATAGACTGGCTATCCTTGGTCTGTCTAGCCTCATATCTGAGATTATACTCGCTGCAAGTGATAAATGCTGTGTATACTTCATCGTACTCTGATGATAATGCGCCCTGACTTATTAGCAACGAACATCAAGCAGAGGTCTCACATACCACGCCAGATGGATCAAAAGACCCTGCAACATATCCAAACTTGCAAAAGGACCTTTGATCATCCTCACAACCACAATCTCATTAAACAACTTTCCCAGTTCTCTTTGCAACTTGCGATCCTCATGACATGACGCTGCGAGTACCGCTACGCACAAAGCTGGTTTGTCCTGGACCAACCCCTGAATTGTAATTGACTCAGGAATCATGACGAATGGAAAATGAGGCGCCATTCGAATTTTGAAGAAATCAAGACATTCTTGCCCTTTTTCGAGAGTAATCATCCCTCTCGCAAAAGGATTGTGTGTCGCTTCTGTGTCTATACTCCCAGACGGAGTAGACATCCCCGGCGAAGCATCCATGAAATTCGGTGCAGAAGACAAAGAGGGTGATCTCGATCTCGATGTCGTCGGACTCCCAGGTTCAAGATTTCTCGAAGGTCTATTCTCATTAGCTCAGTCTAATTCTTCTTCATGCTCACTCACCCAGGTCTCAAAGCCTTGCGTCGTCTAGAAGGATTAAACACGCAAGTCTTGTTAAGTCTCAAACAACGATCACATTTTCCAGACTCTTGAGTCTTTTCGCAACGAATTTTGGCGTGAAAACATGTTTGACATGTTTTTAAGAGAGTGACATTTTCCGCTCGTGAAGCCATCGCGACTTTTGTTGATGTGTTTGGAAGCTCGTAAAATCTCGCATGACGACTGCCAGTCTCTTTTATTTCATTTCAGAATGATCTTCATGACAGGAAATTGATGTAATGTCATTCGTCGGGCTTAACTTTACCGTGCCCGTTGATAGTCATGTAGAGTCGTGCGTGCGTGGAGCGGACATGGGGAAATCGGTATGTGGCTGTGTCGGACTCGGCTTTCGGTCGATTTGTGGCGAAGCTGTAAAGTGTGACAGAATAATTGACCCCTAATCAAGGCAGGTTTTATTTGTCTGGTCGGAGAAACGGACTGCGGCACTGATGCTTCATGCTGCCAAGTCCGTGTCCGTTCCCACACGGCAGTTCAAGGGACCTGTCACTGTCTTTATCAGACTCGTTAGTTTTCGCTTTCGGTAATTATTTAGAGTGATAAATCCAGGAACAGGTCCACTTTGATGAGCCTTGTAGGGCAGAATGACCATTCAGAGGAGGTTTTCTGTGAGTGATGCAGGTGAGCAGATTGCAGATGAGCAAGTTGCAGGTGAGCGACTTGCATAAACGTGCGCAATCCATTTCTGGTATATTCTTGTTTTAACGTATGATTTCATTGTTCATTGATGAAGATGCTTAATTCTTTGAATTGACACGGCTTAATTAAGTTTGCTTTAATGAGGCCTTCACATCCGTCAGAAATAAGCGTTTTTAGTGTGACAAGCGCGCGGTATGACGCTATTTATTCGACTCATTTAATTGAGTCAGTGCGCTCTGTTAGATTTGAGGGGAATGAATAGTTAAGTTTCATTCATTATGAATGGATGTCATGGTGTTTAGCTTGGACTGAATACTGTGCCGTACAAAATGACCGGAAACCCTGAAACCTTTTCATGTAAGATGAGATCATGGTATAAGGTCAGCCTCGAAACCTCGTGTACATTGGGGTACACCATGAGGCTCAGACGGAGTGGGTAATTGAATCATCCAAAAATGCTCAGGTCATGTTCAGTACTTGGTCATTTCCTGTGGACAACACAACGACGCAAATAACTCACAGAACACATGTCGAAAGGTTTGTCATTCATTCAATCATCAATCAGAACAATCTCACCACTTACTTCACAGCCCTCCATGCCTCAACTCACCTCATTCACCACCCTCAGTGCTGACCCTGCAACTCATAAACCACCGATGGACGATTCTCCAACTCAGCCGGCCTTCCATGACCATCCATCTCCGTCGGATTCTTCTTGACCTCCGTAAAGTGAGAGTCTGTAGGACTTCCAACTTCAGAAACACCAGATCCCTTTCTCTTATTACGTCGCTTCATCCACAACCAACCCAACACACCTGCAAGAAGAGCGCCGATACCAACACCAACGCCGATTCCAGCTTTGGCTCCTGAACTTAAGCCTGAAGATTCATCAGGAGCTTCAGTCTGTGCTGGTGGGCTGTTGTCTGCCTTGCTCGGCTCCTCCTGTGGTAAAACCACTGCATCTTCCCATTTTCCATCGTAGTTCCTGTACGCTTGGACGATGGTCTTATTGGACCAGTAGTAGATCCATGATTTGCCGTCGGGTTGGAAGTACGCTACCGCTATGCCAGAGCTTGGATCATCAGCGGTAGGCCAGACTTCTTCAGTCTGGTTGGACGTTGCGTTCCATGTTTCTCTCGTCGCTGCGACTTCATGGAGTTTACTATCGGTACCGATGTAGAAGATGCTTCGCTTTCGTGAGCGATCGATCGATGAGCCCATTGCTTCAAGAGATGAGTTCCAAGCTGGCAGGGTGAAAGTGGGCGGATTAAACTCCGTTGGCTCGATGGTTTTGGAGTTGTTGGTAAAGTTGTTTCCTATTGCTGTTGGAAAGCCAGCTGATGATCGTCAGTGATAGAAGAGGACCTTGAGGGGAGTACGAACCGAGTCTCCACCGTCCAGCCTTCTCCAAGCGAGATGTCCAGATATCATTTTCACCTCTAGGAAAGGCGACCGTCATGTTCTCCTTATCGATATGTGCAGACCCTATCGCCATTCCTGCCGCTATACCCTGGGATACATAGCCACCATCAGCCCAATCGGTCGTTTGAGTATACCGCAGCACCATGACGTTTCTCTCTTCATTGTGATAGAAGACACGATATCCGTTATCAGCGCCCAGTAGATCAACGGCAAGACCTGAGTTGTTGTGAATAGAATCGATCTCCGCCGTTTCCGAAATGCGATACTCTCCACTGCGGACAAGTTTTCCTGTCTTCATATCGCATTGGTAGTACCCATTGACTATAGCGTTGTCCTTGGATTGCCAAAAGAGAGAAGCCTGTGCTGTCAGCTACTGTTCATGCCTGGGAGAAGAATACGTACAATGACTTTCTCCTGGTTAAAGTCGTACCAACCTGCCCCCGCCAACGCTGTACCATTCTTCGGTGTCTCTTTGGCATCCAAGATGTTCGGCTTGTCGAGTGGAAAGATGGGTGTCTTCTTGCTGTTGCAGTTGCTGTAGTAAATCTTTCCCGTGGTAGGGTCCTGAGCGCCGACTTGGATTGTTCGTTCGGTGTTGTAAGCGTAGAGGGCATGGCTATAGCTGGACTGGATCCATGCCAGCATCAATAGCCATAGCATGATACACTGATATCCGTACGAAAGCATCTTCGAGCGTGAACTTCTGAAGTTTCAGAATGCTGTCAAAATCTGGGGAAGTGTCAGATTTATTGCCAGGGATATCCCTTTCGCAAGTCCCATCCTCGTAAGTTGTAGCCCTTTCAGGATGTGGATAACGATGAGTTACGGTCTGAGGGCGACCAGTAGCAACTCATTTTCCTATATGGGACTTTTGCATGTCAGTCTTACAATGCGGGTGAGAGATCGTCCAGTTTTCTTACTTGCGGCTGAAATATGCTCGCTCTCAATTCGCCATCGGGGACCTTGAGGGTTGTGAATAGCTTGAGGGCGTCCTATGGGATGAAGTTCGGTATGGTCTAATTTGTCTCGCTCGTGCCGAGTATGGTAGTATTTGTGTTGAAGCAACCTCCATGATAGCGAACAGGTGTCGAAAAGCCACATGGTGAGATGAGGAGCCTTATCTCAGATAATCTCAACTCCTCGGCGTTCACTCGCGATAGAGTGGATGGTGAAGCGCTCGGCGAGTATTCGATTTGACTCGACCGGTAAGACGAATATTCGATCATGTACCATCCTGCAATATCGAATGAAGCTCTTTCTCGTTTCGAAGCTCCAAGCAAGTCGAGAGGGGGCGAAAGGTTGATGCATCTTAAGGCTGAAGTCGTGCTGACATGACACCTGTCCAAGATCAGCATTGTGGTCACCATCTTTGTATTTTCGGGTCGCGAACGGTCCGAGCCTTGCTTGCTAAGCCCTATGGAAACATTAGAAGAAATCATGTGAAACAAGCTGACAGTGACAATGTCGTTCCGTCATTGTTCTTGCCCATAATGCATACAGGCAGTCTGTTCTGTTCTTCTGAGCACATCGCAATTTTCAGAACAGTCCTTGACAAGGCAGAATGCTGTGTTGATTGCTTGAAACGGGATTCCAACAATGAATTCTTGTGATTGGAAATACGAGATGCGTGTTCGCTGATGTGGTTGACTGGCACATTAGAGCCTGGTTCTTGCAGCTGGCAAGTTCGGGCCCCAATTGGGTGGTTCCAGCCTGATTTGATACGTTTGCAACTTCCTCAATAAATTACGGCAAGAGCCTACCGCTTGATTCAAGTGAAATCCTGCATTAGTTTCAAGTTTCCCCTTGGTCGCATCTTCTTCGTTGTGTCTTTTTCGTGGTTCCTTCCTTCGCGGTACGTTCCTCCGACGTCATTCTCTACCACCTGGCCTTCCTCCAATGCCTGCCTTTGTCACTATCGCGCCTTCAACTCTCAACTTCTTTGTTCTCTTCATTTTCATTTCAGACTTTGACAAATCGATTGAATCTCTAGTTACGATGGCTTTCACAGACAGTTTTAAGCTGTTCAATATACAAGCAATCAACGAATCTACAGAATCCACATCGCGACTGGTATGTACGCTGCATTGTGGTCAACTTCAGACTTGCTAACAGTTTCAGATCGAAGATCATCCATTAAAGAGTTATCATCATCCACACGATCCGATCACTAGAACAGCGCCCCCTGAAAGAGACCAAGAGACCGACCTCCTGGAAGATACGGACTCGGCCCATAGGACAAGCGCATAATACCCATCGATGGGCCTAAAAGGACAAAACGTTTTGCTTGGTTCAACAAGGACCAGGACACGAGCAAGAAGGAGAAGCAGAAGCTTTAGGACGAGATCGAGTATCCAAACAATACTTGGCAGTCCAAAGATGAATTATTTTGACTTTTTCCCAAGCGCGGGCCCTAAACTATACATATCAAATCAACACAAGAATAATCGCGGATTTTGAACCTAAATGCTAATAAAGGTCCGGTCTAAAGGTATGTTTTGTGACTCATATTAGTATCACAATAATTACCATAAAAGTCCGTCCTCCTCTAGAAGGTAAGTTGTCAAACACTTCCTCATCAACATAAAAGAAACCACACAACTACACAACCACCCAAGATGACATCCTTCAGAGCGACAATCGCCCATGGGCACGCCAAAGATGAATACTGCGAGCAACTACGAGAGAAGCTTGCAAAGGCTGATAAGGAGGAAAAAGACCTTAAGTCCGCACTCGCTCAAGCCAAAGGGCAGGAGGAAAAGTTCAAGATGAATCCCTCTCTGGCCGAGAGGATCATAGGGCTAGAGATGAAGCTGAAACAAGTTAAGGAGAAGAGGAAAGATCTTAAATCGCAGCTTGAAACGGAGACTCGTTTGAAAGAAGATCAAATCGAGAGGGGCAACCACTTTGTCTAGGAAGCGTGGCGCCATGTACATATGCTAATTAAAGCAGATACTTCATTTTGGTATGTACGCTGCATTGTAGTTAACTTCCGACTTGCTGACAGTGCCAGAGGAGACCAAGAGGCCGATATAATCCCAGCTCAGGTTTCCCATACTCACCTGAAATAATCCTTCTGCTGCAGCGTTTGGTGCTCTTCAGTTTGCATTAAAAGCGCATGAGAATCTTATCCTTATGTCCTTGGTGGCATTCTTTTATGCGGGACCTCCTGTGGTCCCCGACATCAGGGCTCTGGTGTTTCCATTGGCATCATCTCTTCTGCGTTTTACCTCGCCGCCTGGTAATATTATCTCGTCAGCGGCGAGCTCTCGATTCTGATACTACGGCCAGCTAAAAAGCGCGAATCGGACAGGAACAGAAATGAGCATATAGGCCCTGAATGTCAGTTTCTCCAACTATGGCGCAACACCTCAACCCATCTCAGTCGGTGCTGTTGATTCAGCGGTATTCGCCACATGCCGTATATCTCCTCGGGCTCGCATGCTAGGTCTCATGTCAGAACCGCTTCAAAATCTCTTCCCTAACACACCGCTGATGCCTACTAGATCTGAGCGAGAAGCTCTCGAGACTACCAAGGTCACCAAATGGAACTACCACTCTTGGTCACTGAACGCGTCGAGGGCACAGCCTACAAGACTCGCCTTCCATTCCAAAACTCATCAATGAGGCGCTAGTGCTAGATGTCAAGAATTCTTCAGCGTTGTCAGGCTTGAACAAGAACAATTACTCTTTGATATGCCCTTTGGGCTACTGAAACCTCAACCTAAGAGAGACAAGGAGGTGGACAGTGTGCGCAGTCATTCTCTTTCATCTACCCTTTTCCCAAAGCCGTATTGTTAACAAGACTTGCAGACACATTCAAGACATCAGACTTCGTGCAGTTCCACAGTCGCCTCGCACCGCCCTCGTAAGGGTTCGAATTGGGAGATTCCTGGGGACAGGCTGATGCTTGCTCTGCGCTCAAAGACTAGGTTGAGATAGAAAATAGTGAGAAGGAGCACTCGATATCAAGATCGTGGGCAACCCAGGTCGTTGCAAGGACAAATGAAGACGCCGGACGAAAACATATAGTCGTGACGGGCGGGTGGAGAGTACAAAGAAGTCTCTCGACAAGACCCAAATCCTCGAGAGATGATCGAGCGGCATTGATTTGAGGAGGACTCCTAGTCAAATAATACTCGATCCTAGTTCGGATCATCGAAGAAGTTTTACCTTCACAGATATCGATCATGCTTCGCTACCATGATAACATGAATAGGCTACTGCGGAGCCGCTCAGTCAGAAGTGCATTCAGCTGCGCGTACGGTTTCAACGTCTCAATTGATGGAATTCCACGGAGGGCATTTCCGCCTACCTCCGTCTAAGAGCACCACCGGAACTGGTCATAACACCACAACTTTGGAAATCCTCGACTAATGTCTCTCTTCGCAGTTAGGCATATTTCGATGCTGCGAGCTGATAGGTTCTCACATCCAACTTTGCATATTTGGGGTTACACACAGCTGCATGTCGACCCTATCATCACCTGCACGACATGCAGGTCAGCCCCCGGTGTGTAGCTGGCCAACAGAATCAACCCAAACAAATCCAAGATGGTGTCACAACGGCAATAACCCGAGCCTGATAGGTCTCAGACCCCGAGAGCCTGATCTTCACAGCCTAGTTTGGCCGTTCATCAATTACCAACAGCCACTTCCCGATATTTTGAGCCGCAGTTATGAGGGGCTCAAAATCGGGTGTTCAGCCCCGTGTGATCTCTCAGAATCCTCAAGGCAGACTGCCTCGAATTGAGAATACGCCTAACAACAAAACAAATTCGCATCGGAGAATACCACCTCATATTACCGACTAATCGATCCCGATACCATGAAACACAATTCCATTCTTGCGTATAAACTGCGGCGGGAAGACGTACAGACATGGCTTCGGAACGAATTTAACGATCAGTCGATTGTGGTTGAGGTGAGTGAATTGAAGGTGACCACAATACCTTTCATGCCTGAAGCTCACATGGGAAACAGAGATCAGGAGATGAATACATCTTCTATCTGCCTAGCACTTTGACTCCTGTGAGTATTTATTGTGAATGTATGTTGTGTCGTGGCTTTGCTTGTGACTGATGGTTGCCATAGGCACAGAAGGACAAGATTCTGGATCTGCAAACTTGATGAATCAGATGCAATGGAGCACAAATATATTTTTCACTCATTGAGAATCTATGAATACAATTATTTCTGCGCAATCTCGCTGAATGAGTTACGATCCGACATGAGTCCTTCGGATGCAGTTGAGACGCCTCGCATTGCCTCGACTCCGCCCTGTCATACTCGGTGTAAAGACATTGTTGACCATCGCCACCATCGATTTCCCCAGGATTGAATCTCATTATCTGATTTACCGAAAAGTTGTTATTCCCCCACGGCATTTTTCAGCACTTCTGATCAGGCTGTGCATTACCCGCCCGTCTCACTCTTGAATTGTAATTCTTGATGATATTTAACCACTTGATCTCATCGAGCTATCACATCTTCTACTAACATCTTTCCAAGTCTTTTATTTTCCAATGTCATCATTATCGTCGTCATCACGTCCCAGCACACCGGAACTCTCCGAGTCAGAGCAACGCTTTGATCGATTATGTGATGCATCATACAATTACCCTGTTGGCTTTGCTGCTAGTACCCACGGTAAAAGGGCATGCCAGGATATTGCTGACACTTGGGAGAGAGAGGCGGCACAAGTTTTCCATCCGACATTGAGCGACCCGCCTCTGAAAATCTGGGAGACATGTGATTGCGGCACTCCTTGCAATTGTCAGTCTATCGATGCTGAGGTCAAGACTTTGGAAGAGCTTGTATCTCGGTTGAGGCCAACGTCCACTTCTGCAAAGATACGATACGTGTAAGTAAATAGTCAACATCACAGAGAAACACTAACACAGGAAGCTCTATCAAATCGAAACACTCCAAGGAACGACTTAGATGCCCCATCAAGACGTTCAAATATCTATGCACTCACCAACAGATCCCGCCTTCATTCCTTACATGTCTATACTCATTCAGGCGTTCGCTATCCGCCCAAGAGTGGTGCAACCTACCTCAATTCAATGATGACAACACTCTATTGTCAAAAGAAAAGCACATCCTACCTCTACAGGGACTCAACCGCTCTGGACGTGAAATCCGATATTCATTCCTTCTGAGATCAGTCGAGAGTTCAAACTCCGTTAAGGATAAGGCTTGGGGCATTCGACAACTTGCGGTGTACCACTCCTTTGATGTCGTCAGTGGTCAAGCACTATGGGTTACATGTAAGGGGAATGCCCTCAACGAGGAACTGTTCAAGGAAGCTTTGAGTGACTCGAAAGGTGAGCTCAACTCCGTTTCACAGGCATTCTCCTTCTCGTTAGAGAACTTGGAAATGGTCCTCGACTGGTGCGACAGTAACTGGGTCTTTTTCATCAACGAACTTTTCGACAACGTCAAGCCAAAGATTGACAAAGCGAGAACGCCTGGAATACACGATGAAGCTAGACTTAGTTCTGATGTGCGACGAGCAACTGGTCTGACCGAGAGCCCTACCAAGAAATCACCCGGATGTACGACCATCGCATCGGACACGAGCAAACATCGACTTACTTACGAAGACCGTATGAAGAAATTTGAAGACAGGATGAAACACCTCGAAGGGGAAGATTGGGTGAGAAAGCTCCATGACTTCTCATTCGATGAGCTACAAGGGCTTCAGCAGGGTCTCGAGAAGATCCAGGAGGCTCTTCTTGTTCTCAAGCTTAATAAGCAAGTCATTCGACAGCTTCGGGAGCACTATGAGTCTATTCTCAACGACTACAAGATCCCAATACTCAAGAATATCCAGGACGAGTGCAAACTTTCATTCCTCCAGCTGTTCCAGAGGTCAAAGAGCGTCGAAGCAAATCTTGAGGCCAGACAAGTGCAGCTTGAGGCACTGCTCCTGCTTGTGGAAGAGAGCAAGGAAATGGTAAGTTACTCGCTCTTTAGAAAGTATGAAAACTAAATTAATTTTGTAGTACAACTGCATTCTGCAGTACAAGACCATCCAAATCAACAAGATTTACGCCGAGAGCGCTCAACTATCTGCTCTTAAGATGGAGGATATCGCGTTCAAGACGAAGCGAGAGACAAGTTCAATGCACATTATTACTTTCGTCACTCTCATATTCCTTCCTGGGACGTTCATGGCTGTAAGCTCTCTCACTTTCTCCTCCAAACAAATACTGACGAGCATAGTCTTTCTTCCAGAGCGGTATCCTCGAATGGCCTCATCTCAACGACGATGAGCCATGGAAGCTTAGCGGACCGTGGAAACTGAACGATCAGGTCTTCGGACTGTTCTTTGGTATTTCTGGTGGCATCACCATCGTGACAGTTTTGTTTTGGATGTTCTTTATGCTTCGTAGGTCTCTTCGGGATTAGATGTGCTTGCTTTGGGCGAGGCGCAAGGCGCGAGCCTTTGGTGTTCTTCATTTCTCTTCCTTTCTCTAATTTATCGTCTTTTTCTATTCATTTCCCCTTCATATTGTTGTTCTTCTCTTCATTCCTAACATTCTAGAGGTTATTTCGCTCATAGATCATACAATTCTAGACGATTTAAGCAAATGCAGGATTCAGACATCATCATCAAGGAATTATACAGATCAAGCATAATTCTAACTCAAAAATGGTTTCATGCAGGCGGTCATTAGCTGACCTCGTACTCATGCAATCAATTAGGCAGAACCTGCTCAATGATGTCAATGCACTCCGAATTTCAACCCAGAGCCTCGTTTCCCCTCTGCATTTCAACCCCCCTTCACCACCATGCCCCGCGTTCGTTGGGCGTTCTCTCATAAGGAGCATTTGTAATCTCTAATGATGATGAGATGAACCACATTACTTGCAGCGGTTCTCTATCAGCCCTGCCACTACCCAATGAGCATCGCCCAGTTTAGTCACTCTAAAGAAGCGGCCCCTATTCTACATGGTGGTGGCTTTGCATATCGAGGCATTTTAACACAGCCTTTAAGACCTCCAGGGCTTTCTGATACTGGGTGTTATGATGCTACTTTGGGGAGCCTTGCGCTGAAATACATCGCGCACCCCTCTGGTACCGATTAGGAAAGCTGAGATGGGCCGTGGAAGGAGGGGCTGTATAAAGAAGTCTCGGACTTTCCCTTTCTCTTCTACGACCTGCACCTTCTCAACGCACGCATATTTGCAGTGAACCGTTCCTGCCTGTCTTACACATTCTGCGCATGAACCCCTCCCACTCGTTTATTTCTTCTACTCGAATATTTTCTTCTTCTTCACATGAATACCACTCGGTTTACTACCACAAAATCTTCTTTGTAACCGGCTCTCTTCATTCGATCGTTAAACGTTAAGACGCACATACTATAACGCATACGACGACGGATCCATATCCTCACAGCCAAGATGGCTCCCCATTATCTCGTCCACGACGAACCCCACGACGAGTTCATCGATTTCGTTCGTCGTGAGCTCCAGCCAGGTATTGATGGCGACGATAATCCAGTCAAATTCATTTGCCCTAAGAAAACAAAGGCATGGTGGAAAAAGCGAAGCGAACACCGCATAGTTCGTGCTCTCAATCATAACATCAATGTGCGGCCAGCCACGATCGAAAACGGTTACTTGAACATCTTTTCTATCCTGGTATTCATATCCAAGACGTATCTTATCACCCAATTTACCTCCAATAACTTCCGCGACGAGCAGTTGCCCCTACTCAACCATGAACACTTTGGAAAGGGTTCTGCTATTGAACGCGACATGAAGGATTTTTGCGAGACCCAGTGGATGTTCTGCCCTGTCATGTTCTCTAGTGAAACGCCAATGGACATGAGAAAGATCCCTCGCGACCAAATCCTACCGATTCAAGAACAATCAAGAAAAACAGCCACCGGGAACAACCCCAAATCTACCATACGAGTTGTCACGCTATACCCCGAATGTCACGATCATGATTGGAGTTCATCAGTAAGCTTGCCTCGTCTCCTATGCATCCTTGCTCACTAACACAGCTCAAGGACACTGTCGTTTTCAAAGAATACCACACGCAAGATAGAGAGTGGCTGAGAAGCAATTGGATCAGAGAGTGCAATGCCTTTTCCAAAATTGACTCTTTCGGCCACATTGTCAAATACTTGGACTCTTTTGAGCAGAACAACCGCTGTTTTGTGGTACTTGAGTATGCCAGTGAGGGCAGTCTACTCGAATTATTCCGGCGAGATCGTCCAGCAACAGCAGAGCAGCGCAGGTACTTCTTACACGGTATGATGGGTCTCACCAAGGCGATCGGCAAGATTCAAAACCTGGGAGGGGGGGCTAAGGCTCAGCGAACAGGCTTGTATGTGATAGATTCAGACATCAACTCCTCATACTAACTCTCGCAGTGCTCATCGAGATATTAAACCCGGCAATATTCTCATCTTCCCGGGCACTGAGGGCATCTATTCTTCTGGATTCAATATGAAGCTTGCTGACTTCGACACTGCAACATCTGAACGACCTATTGATGAGACTGAGTCCAGTTTGCATAACAATGATGGAAGCAGAACATATTGTAAGTCGCAACGTCCGATGCATTGCCACGTCTACTAATTACTATCTCTTCAGGTGCTCCCGAGGCTTGCAGATTCGAAACCTATCAAGACACGACCATAACACCAATTCCTTTGTCCTCCGACATCTGGTCTCTTGGTTGCGTCTTCAGCGAGGCTCTCGTCTGGGTCTCTGGCGGCATGGCTGCTCTTGAAAAGGCTGCCGGCCTTCGCAAAAGAGAGATCGAGATGAACTATCACTATATGGTTGAAGATTTTGGCGATTGTTTCCACAATGGAAAAATCGCACTGAACTGTGTTTTCGAATCTCAACAGGCTGCTGTCGATGACCTAGAGGGATTTAAGAATCTCTCAGGCAGTGTCAGCCTCCTCATCAAGAAAGGGATGCTCGTGACCGCTCATGAGAGATATCATGCTCGAGACTTATGGCATGCCTTCAGGACTAGATACGATGACCTATTTCCTACACTAGGCAGATCCATCAGTTTGCCCACCAAATCCCACCGTCGCCTTGGCCCTGAATTTGCCAGCTCATCACATTTTGTGACATCTCCGCGAAGCAGCGAGTCTAATTTTCATCAGGAACCCCATCAGCGCACAGCTCCTAATCAAGGAAGAGAAAGGCGGACGATCGGTGGCTCCACTCAGTATTATCCTCATTCGAACCCGGTGGGCAGTACTTTACAAAATCCTTATCCTGGTGCACACGTTGGCTCAGGAGCGTCAACCCATCAGAATTCTCCTTTGGTAATGGACCATGGTGAAACTCCAGGTTTCCCTGAACCTGGTTATCCCTTTGACAACTCGCTGAAGATAAGTACGAATGGGTTCGGAACATCACAGACTATGGCTTCAGCCGGTTTCCCAAGGATTGGGCTCCCTATTCAGGACAACTATCACCAGTCTCCTTATCAAAGTCCTATCAACAACTCATGGGACCCGGACAGACTACATCCCCAAACAGTATCCGGGATTACCACTGTGAAAAATGTGGTTCACCACCGCAAATTCACGAATAAGAAGGAGCAGCTGGATGGGTACGAATCTTTCCGTGATAGTATGGGCCAGAGGCATTTCATCTTTGTGATAGATGACTCTCAGTCGATGCGTGGTGTGAAAGGTGAAGTCCTTGAAGCAGTTGAAGCTCTAGCATGGCTAGTCAGGGACATCGATATATCATTCCCAGAGATCCGTTTCACTTCGAAACCCGAAAAACGATACCCATCAACGTTGCCATATCGATATCTATACGCTATGCTTAGCATGGACAAGCTGATCGCTCCAGTACGCGACTGGCTAAACAAAGATAGAAACGAGCCCTGCAATATGAGACATGCACTCAACCAAATATTCAGAGATACTAGTCTCATTGATACCAAGAAACCGACGAGTGTTCTAGTCTTTACCAACGGAGTATGGGAGAACCGCGATGATGACCATCGACTTGTGGAAGATTACATCACGAGTATTCTCAGGAGAATGGAGGACAAAGGGGTCAGTGACACTGACTTCACTTTTCAATTTGTGAGCTTTGGTAATGATCGGAATGGCCTTGCTCGCATGACATATCTTGACGACGTTGCCCTCTTCGGGCGCACTCCAGAAACCCGAGTGTAAGTTACTCCTATTTAAACTGCTGTGCTAGACCTAGCTAATCCATTTAGCGATATTGTCGACCACAAAAGACATTTCGATGATGTATGGTCGATTCTTATAGGGGCGGTCAGTAGGAACAACGACGACAGTTCGCGTGGTCAATCGACAGGGAGGCATACACCATGTTGATCGTTTTGGCGATTTGATTTGAGTTTTACAGGCGTTTGGGTGTTGGGCAGATTCTTGTCACAGGCTTCTGCTGGCGAGTATATATATGGACGATCTTATGAGCTTTGTTTCTTACTATTTGGATACCCTTGGGAAGGTCGGTGCAATTGAGTTTGAGAGATGGGTTTTTGGTGGTTTGGGAAGCTATGCTGTTAAAGCCTTAGCGTGTTGTCTTGTTACCATTCCGGGTTTGGAGAAGGTCTGGGATTGGATGGAAGTGTTAGTCCACAGCATTTGCAAGTGGGCAGTTGGTTACCCTATGGCTGATCATGAGTGGCCTGAGTTGAGGAGAGAGAACGCAGTTTAAGGGATTCTGAGTATATATTGCGCTCTTCAACTGATCGGTGAAATAATTGAAGCTGTTTCTCTGATCGAGAGACGAGTTCTGTACAACAAATGACTGTTCACAGCCGTTACAATGATTATTATTCGATTCTGCAAGGCTTGCTTCAAATTGTCAACAATTGAGTTAAACCCAGTAGCAATCGATTGCTCCAATGTCAACCAATTCCACCGGCGATACATATTCCGAGGTTTCTATAGAACGACCATTGTCAGACAAGATAATTCTCGGAGTCATACGTCAGTCTATGTTCTCTCTATTAGGGTGGTTGACCCAGACTAAAAGACCACCATACAAGCTTGCAGGCGTAATTCAGCTAAGCACAACGAACAAATGAGCCGTACCATTATCAGCTAACAATGACGACATTAAATTGATTATGATATTGTAACTCAAAGAATATGCATCACCGTTTCTGGCCGTGGTCGTGTGACCATACAGCTTATGCGAGAATAAGGGGTTACTTCAAAGTGAAACATAGACCACAGAAAATACCAACTCCTATTCAGTATCAAACACATTCGAAGCCGTTGTACTAACAAAATAATTGACTTCTATCACAACCAATTGTCAAAAGGTAATTGAAGATAAATCCAGCCAAGACGTTTCATCCTCCGATTTCCTTTCCGGGGGCGGGCCACTAAACCGTAAATGCCCAAGCGCCAAAAGCTACCCTTTCAATCCTCAAGCTCCCCTCCAGCGTCATCTTTCTCTTCTCCCAACCACCACACCACAACATCACCACCATGGCTTCCTACATCGATACATCCCTCGCAGAGGCCCAGCCTGCACCCGAACTTCTCGGTGAAGTTAAGAAGCCTAAGAAGAAAAAGGTGCTGCTCATGGGAAAGTCCGGCTCGGGGAAATCGAGTATGAGAAGTATCATTTTTAGCAATTACATTGCACGCGATACACGAAGACTGTAAGCTCCCTCCCTTATCATACAATAACTTGGCCTAACATCATCTGTAGCGGCGCAACTATCGACATCGATCTCTCTCACGTCAAATTCCTCGGCAATCTAACCCTCAACCTCTGGGACTGCGGCGGCCAAGAAGCCTTTATGGAAAACTACCTCTCCCAACAGCGCGTACACGTATTCTCCAACGTCGGCGTGCTAATCTACGTCTTCGACATTGAATCGCGCGACGTCGACCGCGATCTAGCAACATACGTGTCCATCCTCTCCGCGCTCTTGCAATACTCTCCCGCCGCCAAGATCTACATTCTCATCCACAAGATGGATCTAGTAGTCCCGACAGCGCGCGAAAGCGTGTACGACGAGCGAATCCGAGTCGTGCGACAAAAGACTTTCGAGTACGGAAATTCGGTCGGTATTGCGGCGAGTTCGATTGAGCTTACGCCGTTTGCTACGTCGATTTGGGATCAGAGCTTGTATAAAGCTTGGGCGTCGATTATTCACGATTTGGTACCTAATTTATCCGTTATTGAGCGAAACCTTGCGAATCTCGGTCTTGCTATCGAAGCGGAGGAATTACTACTCTTCGAACGCACGTCTTTCCTCGCTGTGTCATCATGGACATCGACTGAAGGCCAACGCAATCCTACCGAGGATCGATTAGAGCGCATGTCCAACATTATGAAGCACTTCAAGCAGAGTATTTCGCGATTCACGGGTACGCCGCGCAATGCTGAGCAGTTTATTCGCATGGAGCATAAAGCTGGAAATCGGTTCAGTCTGTTTATTCTCAAGTTTACGACAAACACGTATTTGATGGTTGTGCTTCCTCCTGGAGAGGCTCGGTTTAATGCTGCTATGCTTAACTGTCGGATTGCGATTGAGCATTTCAGATTCTTGGATGGGCCTTCGATTCAACCTGCCGCAACAACACCTGCTGCTGCCTAAGTGATACATGGGCTATGCATGATATTTGGCGTTAGGTGTTGAGATACCACTTGGAAGTGATGGGCGTTAGATATGGGATCAATTTTACAATTTTAGTGTCTATTTATGACCTCTATCGGTCACTATCTTGAGAGACCAGTTGGTCCATTAATCACATCCCAAACGCCAATCATCCATACCTAAGTCCACTTGACAACAGCGGTACCTCCCTTCTTGAATTCGGGCATCTCCCCTAGAACGAGGCTGTGATCGGTGTGGTCCTTGTTGGGGAATGTTGTGGAAAGAACCCATGATCTGGATCGTGTCTCTTGTGAAGCTCCTTGAACAAAGCCATAGACATCGCCAACAGTGTGGGTAGTGTTAAACCGAGCAGGAAGACGTGTACCGTCAGGCATCTGGATTCGGATCATGACGGTTGGTTGAGAGTCGTTGACTGTTGGGGCGCTAGAGGATGAAGGAGCGGCGGCTGGTGCAGCGGTAGAGCTAGAGCTTTCTCCAGCGCCAGGCACAACAGCTCCAAGTCGTTGACCAGAACCGCCGAAAGGTCTGTACTGCTTGGGCTGAGGCTGGTATGGTGTTTCGTGCTGGTGAAGCTTGACGTCAATGGGTTGATCATGCTGGACGTTCATGAGATGAAGAGGTGCACGACCGGATCGAATCAATGCCAGATCGGCTTGGTTTGCGGGGTCATCGAATCGTCGAAGATCACCATCGTCAATGCTGAAACCATCCTGCCAGATGTGAAGGACTCGCTCTTGAGATTCGGCGTTGGAGGGACGAACGGGACCAAGAGGATCAGGGATGCTACGGCTCTCAACACCATCACCACCAAGAGTCTGTCCTGTTCCTCGGAAACGCCTGGGCTCAGATGGACCGGCCTCGCTTTCGGCCTCGGGACGAGCAGCGTTACTGATCTGTTAGCTTTGTCTTTTTGGATTCATGTCTTTGCAGATTCATTGTCACTTACGCTTTCGCCTTGGCGAGGATATCGCTGATGAGCTTCTTAGGATTAGCCTCTTGCTGGTTGGGGTCTTGAACAGCTAGTCCAGACTTCTCACCACCAGCAAACAGGTTTCCTCGTCCATCGTTATCCTCGGGGTCGGAATCGTCATCGTCATCATCTCCATGGTCGTGCTGATGGGACGAACCACCAAGAGATCCTAGAGTAGCAATTCCAGTCTTTCTCTGTTGCGAAGGTGCGCTCTTTCGGGGGGGTTGACTGCTACGGGCAGCCTCTGGAGCAGGTCGACCATCGAGGGTTCGGGGACCAGTGTAGTTGTCGGGAGCAGGAGCTGTAGATGTGTCGCGGTTGTCATCCTCGGCGTCGCGGAACCAAGCGTTGCTGGCCTCTGCGAGATCCCAATTGTGCGCTTCAAGATACTGGCGGGCCTAGATAATATTAGTTATGGTATTTCAATATGAATGTGAAACAAACCTCCTCGGGGCTTGCGCCGCTCAAGCCTGCGAACTCGACGATCTGACCTTCACGGTCTGCCATGTTGATGTAATAGCGGGGTAACTGAGATGGGGATCGGTCGCAATTCCGGAGACAACAAAAATCTTGGAGTTGAACTGTTGAGATTGAAAAATCGAACAGAAGTTACAAAGAAACGATTCAGAGTTGATGTGTTAAAAGCAAAAGCAGGCAGGCAGCTCCCTCGTCACCAGCTAAGCACAGCTCTTGGTGGCGGTGGACACCCCACCTTCCATTGTGACACAACTGCTCCACCCACCACCTTCCCGGCTGCAGCCTTACGTAAGGATTCTGGGGTTTGCGACGGTTGAGGGCCGAGATCGTCAACAACCTCTTTTACAACTGTATAAAGTACGCCGACGGCATCAACAACGACGTCCTTAACCGTTACGGACCATACACAAACTCACCATGGCCGACGAACACAACCATCTTGCCGAGTCCGGCGTTACATTGCACTCTGACAGCGAACTATACTCTGGAGGTGATGATCTATCATCAGGCTCAAACTCCCCCGTCATCCTCTACAAGCCTCCTACTGTTTGGTCATTGATACGCGGAGCTGCTATCAACCTGTTGCTACCTTTTGTCAACGGAATGATGCTCGGTTTCGGAGAGCTGTTTGCTCATGAGGCAGCTTTCAGACTAGGTTGGGGCGGTACAAAGGTGAGATACCCTTGTCTTGAACTCAATATGAACACTGCTAACAACTCAGGTCTTTCCCCTTACTCGAAGAAGAGCGCACCCTATCGGACCTGGTATCGAGCTTCGAGAAAAGCACCGCAGTCCCCGCCCTTCGCTGGACGACATTGCAAGCCTGGAGTAGAGATCTGCTGGAAGCTTGTTTCTCGAGAATAGTTGTTATAAATTACACCCAACTGAATCATATACGAGAGCTGGACGGATGAATGCATATCATGTTAAATAATTGAAACTACATCATTAGAGAGGATCATGGGCTGTGTTTCGTTACAAAGGCGGTTCAATTTAAATATTGCACGCAGCGACATCAATTGCAACCAAACCAAACCAACCTTATCAATCAAATCGACTCCATCAGTCAACTTAATCGCTGCTATCGACTCGTCACTGGTTGAATGACCCCGACAAGTCATCCGGAGATCATCGGCGACGGACTATCGCGAACCCGACATTTACCCGCCGGTGCCGGAAAACCTCCAAAAAATTCCCAGCAGCATCATCGCGCGCAACTTATCCACCCGATCATCCCACTATAACACCGCCGCAATGCTTCCTAGTCGAGGAATTGTGCGCTCTTTGCCTTCGGGCGCTCTCCAGAGGCCAATCTGTGGTCAATCCGTAGGTGCAAAAACCTAAATAAATGACATCCACTGACATCTCTAGACCTACAGAACCCTAGGCCGGAAACTCGAGGCTAGACAATTCGGTACAGTGAAGAGCGCTCGACCTCTTACGGCTGGAACAAGAGTTGGTGTCAAGAGCATTGCGGCTCCAATTGTTCTTGGAGGTGTTTCTTCTTCAAGGAATTTGTCCATTTGGGGATATAGACTTTGGGGACAGAAGAAGACAGAAGAGCCCGTTGCTGAAGCCGCCACGACGACACCCGAGGCTCCTACTCCTCCTGAGACTATCGATCCTACACCCGCCGTCAACGATGCTCCCATTCTCAAGGCCGAGCCCGTCGCCGAGGCTGTTGAGCCTGCATCCGTTACCCCTACCGAATTCGACCTCGAATCTATCGCCGACCTTGCCAACCCCGCCATCCTCAACATGGAGGAGAAGCTTGGTTTCTTGAAGGAGATTGGCCTTGATTATGGTTGGGGTCCTACATCAGTCATGCAATGGGTTCTTGAGCACATCCACGTCTACACTGGTCTTGGCTGGGGTGGTACCATTGTCGCAACAGCTATCATGCTGCGTATCGTCATGTTCTACCCTCAAGTCCGCGCTGTTAAGTTCAGTGCCGCTTTGAACGAGTCAAAGAAGGATCCCCGCTTCCAAGAGGCTATCGACCTTATGAAGAAGGGCTACCAAACCAAGGACAACGAGATGACTCAAAAGGGACAGTTCCTTAACAAGATGGTTCGTGAGACACACGGAGCTTCTATGACGGGCATGTTCTGGCCTTTCCTCCAGATTCCTTTCAGTTTCGGTCTGTTCCGAATCATCAACGGCATGACACACATTCCTGTGCCTTCATTGGAAGATGCTGGTTTCCTCTGGTTCCATGACCTTACCGTCGCTGATCCCTTCTACGCCCTTCCTGCTCTTGGTACCACTTTCTTGATCTCTTCTATTGTGGTAAGTTTAATCTCAACCCAAATTGACCCTTCCCGAATCGACCCTCTAACATGTATAGATCAACGGCAAGTACCAACCCGCTGCCCAAAGGGCCACAACCAAGAAGCTCATGTGGGTGATGGGAGGTGTCACACTCATCTTCACCTCCTACCTCGCTGCTGGTGTCAACCTGATGATGACCACCACCGGTGCAGCCGCCCTCGTCACCACCACCCTCCTCAACACCCCATCCATTCGTCACGCTCTCGGTCTCCCAGCCCAAAAGGTCGAGGAGCCCGTCTACAAGCCTCCCCGCGAGACCAAGGCCAAGGGTATCGAAGGTCTCCGCGAACGTCTCTCCGATAACCTCAGCGATATGCAAAAGGGCGTCTCTGACCAAATCGGAAACATGACCAACCAGTACAGCGGCACCGCAGAGGATCGTGCCGAGCAGGCTCGCAAGAACCAGATCCGCAAGCTCGAGGAGATGCGCCGAAAGCTTGAGCGTGAGGAGTTTGACAAGAAGTACAAGCGATAGACGAGAAAGTGTATGAATCAAGTGTAAATATAGTCAAAGACATGTTTGGATCTGTAATATTAGCATTGGGGTAGCGAAATGATATACCACAAGATATCGGCTCAAGCCGACGGAAGTTTTGAGGTCTGATCAACGGAGGCTTGGAAAAGAAAAAAGGTATCTAGCATGTATCTATCGATGTAATAAGACCATCCCACGAAAAAAAGCGACAAAAGAAAAGTGTTGACTGAAGTTGTAAGCATTAAGCGTAAACGCATTTAACGACTTGTGTCTCAATTATAAACTAGGCAAACACTGCCAAGGTTTCCTTTTTCCCTCCCGCAGCTTTCTCTTTTGCCGTTGTAATAAAAACCCCCCGCCACCACGGTAATTGGATAATAAATAATGCTGATGCTTTCGAAGAGAGTAAAACCTGAAGCTCAGTCCCACCGCTTCCCCTCTATACCCAGGTGCCTTTGCGTTCCGTCATGTTTATTCAGTAATACATCTTTGAATGGCATAAGCCTTAGAATACGGTGCCGTCGCTCTCGATCAGGATCGGGGGCTCCTTGGTATTAGGTCTGTTGATCTCGGCAATCTCGCGGCCACCCTGTTTTTGTTAGTGTGGGTTTTCATAAAGGGAAAATGAAGACTTACCCTCCAGCTACCAGCCTCTAGAAGCTGCGGCAAGGTCAACTCGTTATCGCCCAGCTCAGGCTTCAGAGCCTTGTTGACCTCAACACAGAGCATGTCGAGGAAACCAACTGTGACACCTCTCCACTCAACGATAACATCGTCACTAGGCTCAAACATGGGTGCTACCTCAACACCCTTAGCGCCTGTCCGTTGCACCCACTCATTGTAATTCTGTAGACCTCTCTCCAGATCGTCCTTCTTGACGTTCAAGACACCCATATCGACGAAAAGACCACCGTTTCGGTACTCGGGTAGACCAGTGAGCAATTCGGTTCCGGCAAAGTGCATCTTGAGAAGCTGTTGCATGGGTTGCATAAGCGAGTAAGTGAGCCACTGTGTAAGCTTGTGGAATGGCAGAATGGACTCCCAGGCAGCGGCGTTGGAGCTGTTGGGGAAAGCGGAAACCTTGGGAGATGCGCCGGGTTGAGGCATCGACTGGCAAGGCCAAGCATCGCCGAGGGAAACACCATTAATCGCTGTTCGGTTTGTGGGCCAGATAGGAGCGAGGCCTGTCATTAACACGTTCCACAGGACGGGCAAGGGAACGATGAGCAAGGATGATGCCTGTGTCGAGGGGTGACCAAGAAGGTGATCTAAACAATTAGCCTTGCACAGATAGCCATTTGACGCGACTTACCAATCAAGCATCCAGGGCGACCTTCATAACCCCAGAAGTCATCCTTGGCGGCCAAAGCTTCACCCAGGCGGATCAGCATGTCAGTGCGACCTTGGATGCCGGCCATTTCGTTGCCTGGTTTTGACTGAAGGCCAGCAGCAAGTTTTTCGACTGTAAGGGTCTTGAGACCATCCTTGTCGACTTGGAATTTGTTGTTGGGGTTTCCAGAGAACAGACCCTACAGAATTAGCAATGAAATGTTGTCGCGAAAATAATTACTCACACTCTTGAACATTTCCAGACTGGCAACTGCGATACCCTCTGATCTTCTGTATACGCGACCATTTTCATTGCTCTTGTATGTCCAGCAGGTTCCTGCGCCGGCGTCGAGGAGCACACTGACGAGGAAAAGATCAATTAGACGTCGGCAGCGCTCTGTGTTGTCGATATTAGAAGGCCAGGTTGAAAGTAGCTGGGCGATGCGATCTCGACCACCAACAGCAAAATGCTGGTATCTGCCGTGGCTAGGAATGCCGAGATAGGGGGCATCGTAATCTCGCTATACACTGTTAACCATTGCTTCAATTGCGCGTCGCGCTTTTGCTTACCTTGATAATTCCAGTAACAAATGTGACCACATCGGGAAACTTGCTCATATCCACATCAAAATGCTTCAATTCATTGCGCAGAGCCTTGTCAGTGACAATCTTGCTTCTCTCTCTCACAGCACCAAGACTTTTCAGATAACCGGCAGGATCGAGCTGAGGGTCCGGAGGTCGAGGAAGATCGATCTTTGGTAGTTTGACTGGAGACATGGGACCGGTGCTAGCAGCAGAAGTTCGATTCATGGGGTTGCGGTTGTTGGCGGCAGCAGGCGATCTCAAGCTTGATGAGTGTGAGTTTACGCTCACATTGGATTGAGAGGTGTTGATGGCCTGATCGGCCTTTGGCGTCTTGTCTTTGCGTGAAAACAACCCCATTTTGGTAGACTTTCGATTCGGTAACACAGATGTTGTGCAATTACTGTTGTAGATTATTGATCTGGGCTGATAGAAAGACCAGACGAGAAAGTAGAGGATTCGGGTAGGTGGGGCCTCTAAAGCACGGGATGTACTGGAGGGGAAGGGTCCGTGTGGGCGCGCGAGCAGAGGAAGAGTGTGAGAGAGGTACGAGCGTCGTGCGTCGTGGGTGTCGAGGGTCGGAACGAAGCGAGAAATGATTCGACGGCGCAAGATGCGCAGCGCAGGCGTTGAGAATTGACCTCGTGTGTTTGAGGCAAGGGATATCAGTTGATATCTGACAGGTCTGTCGCAGTGAATATGAGCCTCTGCAGACTAAATTAACAACCAACAAAACAGAAAACAGTAGACGAGAGGGAAGGGGATGGGGGTAAGAAGACGGGGCGCGGCGCTTTTGAGGAACCCTCGAGCCAAACTAACAAGCCAACTCGACTGAACTGAACTGACTGATTGACCAGGGAGGCCTAGGCATCTCGGAACAGATGAGCAGAGAGCAGAAGCAGTTGAGCGTAGTAGTATCCACAACAGTCTACCCTACCCTTACAGGTTGACGAGAAAAAAAAAGAGGCGTCAGGGGGTAGACCCTCGACTCCTCTGCGGGGGTTCGGGGCTTGAAAGGCTTGGAGCTAGACCCAACAGCGGTCCAGGCAAAAGGACAGCCTACTGTACGAGAGACCCGAGCGTCGTTCGGGGCCCCTGAGTCCGTCGGCGATCGCGCCCAGGGAACCAAGGATCCGCAGGGATGGTCAAGCACGTACGCTATGGCGGTTGATTTGGGGGCTTGCAGCCGCTTTGCTGCCCGCTCGTTGGGATTTGACGGTTACTGAGACTGAGCTTGTCTAGCTTGCTCACGAGTCAAAGGGTTTGGCGTCTGTTGCTTGGCTGCAATATTTTGTTCCCCGAATCACATTGAACCCTGTGATAATTATGAATTCATCTCCGAATGAATCCTTCTTGACCAGACTCTTATGATGCAATTGTGTTTCTTGCATCCAGGACACCTTGTCAAATAGTGAACCTTGATGCTGGACTGATGCTTGACATGACAGCCTTGTTGAATAGCCTTGAATAGCCAAAATCATCGACGCAGACTATTGGAGTCGGGTCATACTGATTGACGGCAAGTGTCTCGACGGAAATGAGATGGGCGCAGCGAGTCATGGAAGGTTCGTGACAGCCTGCTCTTGGTACATTGCACAGAAGACGGAGATGTTAGTGGATGCCGGACCAGCCAAGTGCCAGCACTAACAGCGACCGACCTCGCAGTTGGGAATTGCTTTCCCAAATAGAGCAAGCGTGTTCGGAGTCACAATATTGTATTTGATCGAGTCGATTTCTGCCGAATATTGATCACTGGCGAAAGAGAGGATCGGCAAAAAGCGAGACAACTGCAACGTAGTCGGTAGATGTCAATAAAGGCGAGACATTCTAGAATCAAGACCTTCGTAATGAACCCAATCAACCGATATCACTTTTTCTCGTCTCTTCGGGGCAGGCAGACAAATCGTTTCTCTGATGAGGCTAATTGAGATAAGGACGCCAATCAGTCGAGATGTCAAGCGAAAAGAGGAAAGTGGCACTTTAGAAAAAAAGAAAAGAAAAAGTAACAGTTAGAAGAAAAGAGGGCTGACCAAACAGAATGACGAGGTACGGTAGGGAAATGCCGCCAAGCATAATAAGATTCTGAAAATCGAATGTTGGAAGAGAAGAAGAAAAAGAAAGGTGTCAATTTGGACAGGTGAGGTTGTAAGTGCAGTCACGAGTGGACAAATTGGTGTTGAGGGAAGGAGCCACCACATCAACCGTGCCTACCTTTATTGACAACACAATGAATGACCTACAGCAAACATCAATGTTTGCATCTTTCATCGTACATGAATCTATTCAACAACCAACTGTTTACCAACACCAACAGGCAATCATCAAAATTGCTTCTTCTGCCTCAGTCGCTTAACCCCCGCCCAATCTTAAGTTACAGGGCACAGGGACGGAACAGCACGTGGCAATCAGAGACACGGCGGCCCGTGAGGCTGCTTATTGAAGCTTGAATAACAACTGAGACATTGAGATATGCATGCATTTTGGTGTCTTTACGGCGCTATGCTCATAATAATGAACAAACAACAACATCTCGATCACAACGCTGTTTATCTGTGGTGAGAACCCCACTGACTCGTATCATGTTCTGACATTACATCAATTCAATTCCAGCACATTTACATCAGCGATACAATATGCTAATGCTGCGGCAGATTTCCGAGTCAGCCTCATACCACCCACACAATTCACTCTTTAGGCTGTCAAGCCCTGCAGTTCCAGGTACAATGATACCTCACTGTCACATTGAACCCCGGTATCTTATCTTGTGGTCCGGGGTTCCATCCTTGTTGAAGGAATATACAGGAACGACATTTGTGCATCTTTATTCTTTCTTCCGAGCTTTCTCTTCTTGGAGAAATACCCGCCAAAAGTTACGTTACCAGCACTGACTCGAGTGTCATCATGAAGAAAAGGTTGTCCATGATCCACTGCAGTAGCTTCTTGTCGATCCAACATCAGGGATCTTTGTGCAGATTCCGGTCGGTGATCTACCAAGCATGGGCCATGTGAATGACAAGCGAAGGTCATTATTCGTTCTGTCTAACACAAATAGCTTGCGGTCGGCCTGCCTCTTTTGCCCTATCACGGATGGTCCCAAACGAACACCGGAAGGAACTAGCTAACCTGACCAGGGAGAACAATTTACTTGGTAAATCACCCGGAACTAATTACCAAGTCAGGGGTAATCTTGTGTACCCAAGGTTCCCTTCCTGGGTGCTGGTAAGGTAACGGCTTCTTTCAAGCTTCTGCTGACTCTCCCCCCTAGCAGTCATTGGCGTCTATTAAGCGTCTGTGCGAGTTACTTCCAATGTTGTGCATCGTCGCCGCGCCTCACCCGTACGCACGAGCTTATCCAATGACGTTACAAGCGATATCCATTCAACTGATTACACGACATTATACAGCTATTACCGGTATACCCAAATGTCTTTACGAGCCCAAGCTCAACATCGTCGATCGAATCGTCAGAATCGTCGGAATCATCGCCTACTTACGAATACATATCCACAACTCAGGCCGAAGCAAAAGAACCTTCCCTGCACAACGGAACAATAGACGCTTGGTACCAAAAACGGCTCCGACCCTTGATTTCATCGGCCCGGATCGTCTTCCCCCGGCGGACCCAAGCCATTTTGGGGCTTCACCGGGTCTTGACCATAGACTTTCCGACTCTATGATCCTTGTCGTCGTTCCTGGCTAAGCGGAACCTACATGAGGGTACTCTAGGCGATTGGTACCAGCAACGAGATTAGGGGATGCAGAATGGAAGTGGAAGCCCGGGAGAAGCGCGACTGTAGAAATGCCGTCGTTGCATTCCAAGACAAGACACCATTTTGGACACCACCAACTCAACGATGAAAAAGGGTAATTCGTCAATTGATCTTTTTGAGTTCTTCTAGGCTAAGACACGAAGGTCTGAGGCACTCAATCTTGCATATCCATTCCGCGCCATGGTGATCATCTTTATTAGCTCGGGCGAGCGGGTAGCACACGGTGGTTCTCTTGGCCGAAATCCCCAAATCAAAAACTCCAAGATTATCAATGTCGCATGTCGCATTTTGCGTTGTTTTTATCCTCCTTCAGTGTCATTTACCAGTTTTCCCGAATCCCATGTCCTCCCAATAAAAGCCCCTGTCACCGGACTACTTCCCCGAACATCCACCATAACATTACCTTTTCATTAAAAAACAAGCAGTCTGATCCCACATGGCAACCTTACCCTACTCTCAGGCTCTCAGCAAAAAACTCGTTCCCAATATGCGTGGCGTCGGGCTTTCTCCATTAGGTTCAACTAGGCTTGTCCTATACAAAGCGCCATGCCCCAGACTATGTACAATTCTGTGTTGCATGACTCTTGCGCTCAGCGACGGGACATTATGACTCTTATTTGTCTCTCTTGAATCTGATACAGTTGAGGGTGTCGCGGTTGAATCAGCATTAATCATTGACGCGATTTAACCAGGCATTAAGACAACAATGCAACTTGTGAACCTATACGCGGTATCATTTCAGGGTTCAATTACAAAGGATCAATCCCCTGTCATTCCCACGTTTCCCACACTTTGGGGACCTCGGTGCCGCAGGACCGCATTGCATTTAACCAACCCTTGCTGTCATCTCCATTCCACATGCCTCATAGAAGTAAGGTTCCGAAATCATGATGCCATGTCCGTAGTATTCCTCCGTAACTTTTTCACTCCAATGCAAGGCTGGCAGCAAACATGGGCTTGTTCCTCGGGACGTTTCAGCCATGGCCAGAAACAGACCTTCCCTCCGATGATCCCATCGCTTCGTTGCATTGTGACCAGAGAGCCGGTAACCTAAGCTGTTCTGGTCTGATCAATTAAACTTTGTCGCTTGGTTTCACAATACGAATTGAGATGTCAATACCGACGTTAGCCAAAGGGTAGCCAACAGTGGTGTTTTCTAGAAAGGGCAACCAACGGAGGATGTTTTCTAGAAAGGGGCTCAACCAACATAACTTGAGGCTTTCTTAGAGTTTATTCTCTACCGTTTGATGGCTGGGCTGAAACAGTGTCAAGATAACGTTTAGTTTGGACGAGGGTCCTTGCGTCGGAAATGTCATATTGGTGAGATATTGAGTTTAGAGGTGAAACGGGATACATGAGTCGTTCTGTCAGGTACAGGAACAGTGACGGTGGTGGATGTGATTGTGGAGGAGTTGAAACTATGAATGTCTCTGGATGACGTGGATTGGTTTCTTGTGGTGTTGTGATGTGTTCGTAGTTGTGATCTCTGGGTTAAGGATAGGGTTCCCTCGTAGATGCGTGTTATGGGTTTGCCTTGCGACCTATTCCTCCCAAGAATACGTTCGCCTACTGACTACGAGATTATGTACTGAAGCAGACTTTTGGAACACGGCTCAAATGTTCTCTGAGTGATGAAAAGAGTTCGGGTGAGTACGACGCATGCGATGGTATTTGTTCAAAGCTATGCTGCGCTGTCGCCAATGGAGAAGAAGAGACCCTTCAAAGCAGATAAGCGTGTAGATCAGTCTCTTGCATAATACCTAAGCCATGGCATTTTCTGCCGGCTTACAAAGGAGTTTCCGTCGCTGCTAAAACCGTCGCTGCGAATTCGCTCGAGTCTCGGGTAGGTTCTGGGAATAGCTTCATAAATGAGTTGCAACCCACCACACCGTCGCATGAGAAGTTCTCTACGGTTTCGAGTTGGATTTGTCATCTAAGATGAGAATATATATGAATTTCATGCTTTTGTCGCCTTTTGCCGCTCACTCAATTTGCATAAGCAGCCCACATGCAAAGATGTGGTTGGCTACAGCGATCTGAAAAGCGGTTGACTTATTTTCCCCAATTATGAACTATCACTCTATTCTAGGCTTACTTAGTTAGATGCGGTTCTCACAAGATATTCATCCAATGTTCCTGTGTTTCAATTAATTGCAAAATGATATCGTGACATGAACCGGTGGTACTTTCCTCAAATCGTTCTTTCCTATTGCTTACTTGGCTCAGCCTGATACGACTCTAAATCTGCTCAGCCCCGCGCGACTTTCTTTCTCCTTTCAACTATTCTTCGTCGAGAAACCTCGTCAGCCATCACGAAGGCATCGTTACAATGTCGGGTTTGGAGATTCTAGGGGCTGTTGCAAGCTCCATTGCTCTGGTGCAAGCAGTAAAAGGGTCTCTCAAAGCTATTGACCTATTGCGGCAGAACTCCGAGATGAAGAAGCAGTGCAACAATCTGAGGAGAGAAGTGAGTCAACAGAGTTCTTGATGAATTAATATTGACACGATAGCAGATTATCATGATAGAATGCTTTATTATGCAGGCACAACAACAGACTGCTCAACAACAGCTTCTTGGATCAGCGGAGCACCCTTTAGTCTCTTTGGCGACAGAAGAGCTTGAAGATATATTGAAGGAGCTCAACAAGATTGTAGAGAGATACTCGCATTCTCGTAAGGTGCATGACCCGAAGCGCTATACCGACAAGATGAAGTGGTTCTCCGAGGCCAGCAAGATTGAAGAACTTCGCGACAGAGCTCAGGCGACAAAGTGGAATCTGCATATGGCCATTACATTTCGAGTCTCCTCTATGGTAGATAGAGGCAATATGCGACAAGAAGTGTGAGTTTCTGACGGACCATTCCGAATTGACTAACAGGTACAGGCTCTTTCATCGTGTCACACAGCAGTTAACTTGCTACACACACGAATCTTTCAACGACCAGAAATCTTTGACCGGGCTACCTGAGAAAAACTCCACGATAGCCTACCGACCTCAAATTCAAGAGCTGGAGGAGCAAGATGTGGTTGTTTCGTCGAGATCGAACGAGGAAGAGTTCGAGGCCCAGGGAACATCTCCAAGTGGAAGTTCCGACTATACTACCCTCACCACCAAAGAAGAGACTTTCATGAGTGTCACAACAGTCCAGCCTCTAGGTACACGCACGTGCAGCCGTGCCTGCCAATGCCGCTGCCATCGCAACCAACAAGAATATGATGGTGGCGCATGGGTAAAGTCTATACTGGGATCATGGCTCGTCAAATATAATTCCTCGGGCAGTGCTTGTAAGGGCAGATGCGGGACAAACATGGGAGTCAAACTTGAGTATCGACTACCAAAGTGGCTCTGGGCTGGAGTGGTCTCATTTGAAGCATGTCAAGGTCCGAAGTTGAATCTGTCACTACGCCCGCGCAGAGTACTTGGAGGACCTGGAGAAAAGTCGGCTGTTTTCTCCATGTTGGAGCATCCCTCGGTACTACAAGAGCATCTTCGTAAGGGCCATACGTACTTTCCGGATGACGTTAACCCGGCAGGTACAAGTTTATTGGAAGTGTGTCCGCTACCTCTTGCACAACACCGGGACAAATAGCTGACGAAATGATCGCAGTATTCCATAAGCCGCACCAGCTGGGGTAGTGTTGAGATTCTGCTGGAACTGTGGAAGAACATCCTACCCCATCAAGGACTGCCAAGGTTCGTTTATATAACAATGGAATCGGAGTTCACTAACGAGAATCAACAGAGCCATTCGCTACGCGTTTATGAGAAAATACAACGGCTATGAAGAGCCTCCTGCTACGTTAGATATCATACTGGAAAAACTGACTTCCCTCGTACCTAACTGGGATGAGGATTGCACAAGCGATATCCATTTGGAAGCTGTAAACCCGGAAGGAACAGCTGACGGGATGTTGAAAGCCTTGCAAAAGGAACCGTGGGCCATCAATGAGCAGGATGAGCGTGGAATGTGCCCTATTCATCACACTGTGCGTGAGGGGAATTTCGAGGGTCTTGTTCTCTTGATCATGGCCGGAGCCAACATCAATCAGCCTTGTGGTCTCGGATACACTCCTCTTCTATGGTCTGTATGCGGTCAACAAGAGGAAGTAACAGAGAAGCTTTTGGAGTACGAAGAGTGCCGGATTCACGTGAATGACTTGGATCCCGACGGACATACGGCGCTGCATCACGCTATAACTAATAATTTCCCGGCAGGTGTCCGCATGTTACTTGAAGCCGGAGCGATGACCAAGTGGCCTAACACAACCATGCCCATCATGAACGTTCTTGGATCTCACTGTAATAAAGATCAGGAGACTGTTGATGAGATCGCTGATCTTTTACTGATGCACGGAGCCGACCTCGAAGCAAGAGACCACGATGGCAGGACACCAATCATGCTGGCGATAACGGGCAGGAATATACTGGCACTGCACAAACTGGTTAGTGCAGGGGCATCTCTGACAGCCATGACCTCGATGAATCATAACATTCTTCACATTGCTGCTTTTGCTGCTGATGTTGAGATACTGGACTATATTTCGAAGCTGGATCTCGCTGGCGTACAAGTGGCTCAGCGAGCAACTGATGGCATCAATCCCTTGCAAGTATTACATTTAGTGCATACCCGTCCTCCCTGGAGAATAAGTCAAGATCGTCCTCAGTTGAGCTCCGCAGCGGTCGGAGCATTCATCGCCTTCTATTTCGACTTACTGATACCTGAATTAAGACGACATATGTCAACTATCGACGAACTTCTTCAAGCTGTCGAAGACAGAAATGCATCTACAGCAACCGACATATTGGATCAGCTCGCCGAAAAGAACCTCGAATGCGGAGAACCGTGTCTTGCGAGATGGTACAGAGGATTGAAAGGGTATGTGTTCGGTGGGGATTGGGACCATCTAACAGATGCCCTTAACGATGAAAATGATGAAACGTGTGAGAAGATTGAACGAGCGAGAATTGCGAGAGGCAAAACAACTACAGACCCAGAAATGGAAGAATTCTTCTGAAAATACGACATGGAGAGCTTATCAGCAAGTATACAAAACACAACGACTCAATCTATTCGACATATCTTCTTATACAGCTACATGTTTCAATGCTTCTCAGGCACATCAAATGCTCTTGGCTGTTCATCCTCTCCTTGGCCATATAGTACATGATCAGAGACGTCTTCAATTCTCAAGAAAGTCTTGTTTCCCTTGACAAACCAGAAAACCAGTGAGATAATAAGCATGATTCCAAACACGAGAATGGCGAAGTTCATATCCCCAAAAGCTGGGTTTGGTGAACCTGGGAAAAAGAAAAAGACTGTCGTGATGACAGTGTAGATGATAGAAATGGTGTTGAGTGCTGGTCCGAATCGACCCAACCCAAACTCTCCTCCTGAAGGGAGTTTATCTCGGCCTACCACCATCAATACAGCGATAGGGATTGCGTATGAGATAGTGAGGGCGATGGTGCTAACGCTCAGGATAGCATCGAGAGTGGTACTCGAAAAGAGATACAAGAGTCCAACAAGATTGATGAGGACTCCTTGAAGGATCAAAGAGCGAGCAGGGACCTCCCAGTAAGGATCAACATAGGCGAAATAATCTGCAAATGGTAGACCTCCATCTCGGGCGAAACTCCAGGTAAGTCTCGAGGAGGATGTCACGATTGAGATTCCTTGACCGAAACCGTTGAAGACGAATAGAGCGATCAAGACAGCTGCACCCTTGAGTCCCACAATGTTCTGTACGACTTCAATAAAGGGGAAGCCAGAGGGAGGATCAAGAGTGGTGTCGAGATTCTGGATGCAGAAGAGGGTGGCGACAAGGAATATGAAGCCTGAGATAGCACCCAGCACAATAGCCATCACCATCGTTCTGGGTCCATTTCGTCGAGGAGCTGGGATCTCCTCTACCATGTGGATGACAGAGTCGTAAGCTGTCAAGCCATAGGCAGCTTGTACAAGACCGAGGAAGAAGACCACGCCATCAGTCCAACCTTGATCATTGATCCATGCTCCAAAGACGAATTTGGGCGATTGATACTCGAGATCCGATTTCGTTCCGACGAGGATAGGAAGGACGAGGGAGAAAGTGGCGAAGAGGCCGACAAAACCAACGGCGATAAAGTTGTTGAACCAAGGGAGGAATTTCTCGGAGCGGCAGCCGACGTAGTTGACGAACGTAAACAGGACATTGATTCCCGTATACACAAGGAATAATACCCAGCCGTTGTTAAGCCCCGTCCATGAAGGGTCGAACATAAGCTTAATCGACAAGACGAAATTCGTCATAAACGCAATCTGCGAAGCAGAAAGACACCACCATCCAAGAGTGCTGATGAAAGCAGTCATATAACTCATAAACCTGCCCATCTCGGTCCTCCAAAGCTTCCCAGTCCAGTACGCTTGTCCCAACGCGGTAGGCATAGCAGAGCACATCTCACCGAGCGACATGGCAATCGCGAGATTACACAAGCATACGAGGACGAGACCCCAGAGACATGTTACTGGTCCACCGTTCTGGATACCTGTTGCGAGAGCTTGGGCGCAAACGGCCCATGTTCCGAGGATGCAGAAAGCGAGGGAGAGCATGGATACCATGCTGAATTTGCGGGTGAGGGCTTCGTTGTGGCCGAGGGCGGCGAGGTCTAGGGCGTCGCGCTCGGCTTGATTCATGGTTGTTGCTTTCTCCATGGTGGACCAGAGCTTGAGTCGATGGTTGAAGGAGTATGGAGGAAGGTTGTGGGCATTCTCTGGCAGAGATGATGAATCTGAAGATGTGTAGGTATCGGAAGTCGACGTTTGCTTTTTGATGTGGTAGTGCTGCTCTCGAGTAGGGACATCAAACCTTTATATATAAATGCTTGTACGTACATCTTTATCTTTACCCCAGATATTCGCCGTTACATGGGGTCGATACTAGTTTGATGTAGCTCCAAACACTCCGCATTGCTTAACTGTGCAAAACATTGGCCGTAATCAGTATAGTGTGGCGGTTGGCGTTTCCAAGTACAGCATAGGATAGTCGTCTAGCGGAAGGTTGTTATCAGTGCAGCCATCCTTATCAGTATCTTGCATATGCGAGTCCACTGAATACGGCCGGGGCATTGTCATTGGGAGTTGGTGCATGATTGGGTTAGGTAAAGGGTGTGATGAAAGATATGCCTTGTTACCAGTATCTCGGAACAGGGTCTAGAGTTGCTAGCGGCCGAGGTTCCGATACTATTGAACATTAGATCTGTACCGTATACGACACAGTTGATGCTTCAACCCGTTGAGTGTCATCACAGAAGTTGTAATTTGCGTACCCCATGGGGAAGATTCCTTGTAGATCAAAGAAAGCAATTCATCACGTAACGAATTCATGTTTCCTCATCGCAATGACCTCTTCGTGGGTTTAAAATTGGGACTTGGGGATCTGATTTGCAGGGATGGGCACCCACTTGACCTGAAGATTGTGCTTGGACGGATTGGGAAAGTTGGGGCGACAGCTGATAAGAAGTCGAATTAATGTTCAAAGAAGCCGAGTTGATCATGAGGAACAAACGGAATGACAGCCGAAGTGACGAATAATTGATTCGAATATGCTTTTGTATTGAGCTTGGTTTGATTCTCTTGGTTGCTAAACTCCTAGAAGCCCTTCTCAGGGTCAGATTGATCCCCCTTCAATTTCATTTTGACAATCTTTTCTCGTGAACTCTACTCGAGTTAGTCAATTGTAACAATATCGAGCTGGACAAGAACTTACTAAATGCTGTACACGGCCCCCTTCCTCCACTTCAACCACGTCCTCGACGCGGTGTTTCTCTTACGTATCGATCCCAGTACGGTAGACATGTCTCGAGGTTGGTCACATTCTTTGGAAATATGTCCCTCCTGACCGCAGTTTCGGCAGACCCGACTACCAGTTCCTTAACCCTCTTAAGCAATGAGGTCGGCAACGTTCATGGGCATCTCATCGATCTGGGTAGAGTAGTACACTAAAAGAGTTAGCTCTTGTCTGAAGACTCGACCAAAAACACTTCACTTACACTCGATATCTCTCAGGATGCGCACATCTTCGGTAGTAACAAAGTTGATAGCAACACCCTTGCGACCGAATCGTCCACTTCGACCAATACGGTGGATGTAGTTCTCTCGGTTGCTGGGTAGATCGTAGTTGATAACTAGACTGACCTGCTGCACATCGATACCACGAGCCCACACATCAGTAGAGATAAGCACTCGGCTGTTACCCTGGCGGAAATCCTGCATGATGCTGTCTCGCTCCTTTTGAGGCATGTCACCATGCATGCTGCTGACGGTAAAGTTGGCCTCACGCATCTTGTCGGTCAACCAGTCGACCTTGCGACGGGTATTGCAGAAGATGACGGCTTGCGTGATGGTGAGGGTGTCGTAGAGATCGCATAGAGTATCAAACTTCCAGTCCTCCTTCTCGACGGCGATAAAGTATTGTTTGAGACCTTCGAGGGTCAATTCGTCACGCTTGACGAGAATGCGGACGGGGTCGGTCATGAACTTGGTGGTCATGTCGAGGACATCGTAAGGCAGGGTGGCACTGACGACCACGACCTGGGTGGCAGGGGGGAGGTATCGGTAAACATCGTAGATCTGCTCTCGGAATCCCTTATTGAGAAGCTCATCAGCCTCATCCAGGACCAGCATCTTGATGTGTCTGGTGCGCAAGTGTCGTCGTCGAATCATGTCTGCGACACGGCCGGGGGTACCAGAAACAATGTGCTGGCCATAGTCGAGCTTGCGGATATCTTCTCCAACGTTTGTGCCTCCGATACAAGCGTGGCATTGCACGTTCATGTAGTCTCCCAGCGCCATGACAACAGACTGGATCTGTGTAGCCAATTCTCTAGTCGGTGAAAGAACAAGAGCCTGTGTCTCGCGCACTGCGGTATCAATGACCTGCAGCATACTGATGGAAAAGGTAGCAGTCTTTCCGGTACCGGACTGAGCCTGAGCAATAGTGTCGCGACCCTTGCAGACCTGAACGATGGCTCGAGATTGAACAGCGGAAGGAGACTCGTAACCGTAAGCGTAGATACCGCGAAGGAGGTTTTCTAGTACTGTTAGCTAGATCATCAATCACAAGCTTGCGACGTACCCTTCAGCGACATAGACTCGAAAGTAGGATGAACGGTGACCTCCTTGGAGGTGGAAAATTCCATCCTCTCATCGGCCTTGCGATCAATTCCTCCAGCGTTTTCAGCCATGGTTGCAGTTTTGTTTGTGATGATCGTAAAAAAATGAAGATCAGCACTTCGTAGAGAAGGTCAAAGTTTTGGAGTGTAACTTTTAGTTGGAGCAAAGACGTAACGCGCAGCGCCGGGTATATTTCGGTGGAAAGAAGCTGGGGTTCAACGAAATAAAAAAGCATGTTTCGCTGCTCATGCTGACTCATTTATTTTGTCTCTTGATCTGCTGTAGTTAAGTTTTCTTCGGCGCGCTCCAACGCCACTGAACTCGCGACGAAGCTCCGCAATTTTTAAACATCAAGCTCATCTTGACATTCACTCACTCATCGACTGGATTGTCATATCACACTCGTTGATCATTAAGAGCTCTTGTTGCGATAATTCAAAATGCTCGTCCTCGAAGAGCAGCGTTACATCCATGAGGATCTAGAGCGTCTTGAACAAGGAATCGCTGATCGCATTCGCGACGAGCCCAGACATGTGAGCATCTCCAATTCTCTGACAATTCGTCCGCTAACTGTTCAGATCCGTGATCGCCTCAACAGAGATCATGAGATTTCTCAATTACTAGACCAGATCCAGGTTCAATCTGGTAACCTCCTCGACATCTACAAAGACGAAAACGGAGTCCGAGCACAAGAGATTCAACAGATCGGTACTGGCGACCCATTCGGAGAGTTCTACAAGCAGCTCAAAGATGTTCGCCAGCATCACGAGAGATACCCTCACGAACAAGCGGAAAACTCGGAGCAGCGATACAAGGTCAGGAAATCCGATGGAGAGCCGATGCCTTCTATCGTGGACTCGTTGTTCTCTGGAGAGGAAGCCTACGGACGATTCTTCGATCTCACCACATCGCACGAAGCTTACCTGAACCTTCCCAACGTCAGACGACTCACATATCTTCAATACCTCGAGAACTTCGACAACTTCTCCTCGGCACATATAGGTGTCACACGACCGAACAAGTTGACGGATCAGTACTTCAAGTATGTCGGTCAACTAGCAGACTACCTCGAGAGCTTCATGCGACGCACACGACCGCTGGAAAACGTGGACAAGGTTCTCGCTTCTTTCGATGACGAGTTCGAGACAGCATGGGAGAAAGACGAGATTCAAGGTTGGGAGAAGGATGCGTTTTCAACGAATGCTACCGCCAAGGAGGCCAGTACACCCGATGCCGTATGGTGCGAAGACTGCGAGAAGGAATTCAAGAACGAGAACGTCTTCAAGAACCATCTTACAGGACGAAAACACTTGAAAGCGGCAGAGCATAGGAAACAGCGTCAAGAAAACTCGACCCCTGCTAACGGCGCAAACACTTCTTCGGCAACACGACTAAAAGAGCGCGCAGTGGCAGTGCGAGAGTTTAGGGTCAAGCGACTAGCCAGCGCCATGAGCACCGAGCGAAGCGACACCAAAGTCAACGTGGAGCGCAAGCAGGGCATGACAGAACGCGAGCGCGCCCAAGAACTCGAGAACATCTTCAACAACGACGAGACACCCCAAGAGACACAAGAAGAAGGCGACGGTGAAGACGAGGATGGCGAAGAGAGAATTTACAACCCCCTCAAGCTCCCTCTCGCCTGGGACGGCAAACCCATTCCCTTCTGGCTATACCGCCTTCACGGCTTGGGTGTCGAGTTTCCCTGCGAGATCTGCGGAAACTTTGTATACATGGGCCGACGTGCGTTTGACAAGCACTTCAACGAAGCGCGACACATTTACGGTCTCAAGTGTCTGGGAATCACCAACACGACGCTGTTCAGGGACATTACTGGTATCGCGGAGGCGTTGTCGCTTTGGGAGAAGATTCAGAAGGAGAAGAAGAGGACTACGGTTGATGAAGGGAGTGTGGTGCAGATGGAAGATGGAGAGGGCAATGTTATGCCTGAGAAGGTTTACTATGATTTGCAGAAGCAGGGATTGCTGTAGGTGTATTATATGGCGGATACTGGTTGACTGTGTCTAAAAGAATATATTGGCGTAATTATGATAGACTGATTCTTCAATAACTTGATCTCTGATTGACTCGTGAATCTTGTAAAGGGGCACGCATCATGACTTGATTAGTCATGACATTCCATCGCCCCTCCAACTCACGCTCACACCAAGTAAACACCATCAAGAAAATTTACCTTCATCGCAGCCATGACCCAACTCCAAAGACCTATTCCAGCCTTGTACGCGGTGTATGTTCTCCGCTCATCAGTTCGTCATGCATCATACTACATAGGTTCAACGCCTCATCCGCCAAGACGTCTGAACCAGCATAATGGTATCTCCAAGGGAGGCGCTGTGAGAACGGCAAAAGACAAGTTACGACCATGGGAAGTCATCATGTTGATAACAGGCTTTCCGAGTTCAATCGCAGCTCTCAAGTTTGAGTGAGTTTGAGTTGAGTTTGTCTTTTGCAAGGGTGATGCTGACGGCTGTAGATGGGCCTTGACAAATCCTCACTTGACATTGAGTATTTCACCAGAGGAAAGGCTTACAAAACGAGCGCCTAGAAAAAGAGGAAAGAAAGCCAAACCCATCCACAGTCTCATATCAATCGTGTCTAATCTCCATTTGCTCACTGGAGTGCCGAGTTTTGCACGTTGGCCACTTACCCTGCACTTCTTTCACGAAGACGCCAAGAAGAAATGGGATAACTGGCTAAAGACGAAAAACACAACGCCACGAGAAGGTATCAAAACCACAACAGACTACAAACCAGAAGATTCAGATGAACCTTGGGGTATTCACGCGTTGCCCCTCGACTACGCCCTTCTAAAACCCTATGTCGAAAAAGCTCACAACGTCGTTTCATTCGAACGCGAGGGGGATTGTGTACATTGTCACGAATCACTACAATCAGGAGCAGGACTTCACCCGATATGTCCTCACAATGGATGCGAAGCAATGGGCCATTTAGACTGTTGGGGAAAACACGCGCTTGAAGGTGAAGATAAGGGTATTTTGATACCTATATCCTGCACGTGTCCGAGCTGTGGCGGCAAGATAAATTGGGTTGATATGATGAAGGAGTTGACTCTTCGTATACGAGGACCGAAAGAGGTGATGAAATTGTTGAAGAAGCCACGGCGTACAAAGAAGGCTATAGCGGCTGAAGCTGAGGCTGAGGAGGATCTTTGAGGGAAATTAGTTTGGCGTTGATGGAAGATACCCGCCCTTGTTTTAGATGATAGATAGGCTCGTATTGAATGGTACATGTCTTTGTTGCCATAGATCTCGCTGTCAACACCATCAGAGTTATCTCAGATTCTGTTTCATAGGGCAGACAATGCATCTCGCAATTGTCACACTGTGACTTCACAAGACAAATTAATGTCGTCCAAATAATGTCGTCAAAATTGACTCGCGCAAATGAAGCCAAAAGCAACCTCATCACAAATCATTCCAGCTCATTATTCCTTGTCCCCGGGTTCAAGTTCCCCACGCGCGTAAACCCCCGGCGTTCGCGCTGAACGTCATCTCATCATGATTGGTTCGGTAGCGAAGAATTATTAACCAACCCCTGTTGATTGAGAGTCCGATATCAGATTGGATTTGGATTTTTCACTGGGCCCGCCTTTTTTCTTTCCTTTTTTTGGTGGCCCGTCAGACTTTTAGGGGACAGCCACACAGTGGTAGAATGGAACAAGGAATATGATGATGCCAGTCAGCGCGTGACTGAGTTTCCAATGTCACCTACTGCCGCATTCGGATACAGTATGTCCTTTCTTCTCAATGACGACGTGGCCGTAAGATGATGGATCGTTGATATGGATTGTCAGAGTGAGATTGAAGTGCGTATCGATTGTATTTTTGTTGTACACATTGGTTGCGATAACAATGATCAATCGCGATAGCAACGTGCCCACAAGGCTGTATGTAGGCATCCTCCCTGAAGGTTCGCTTCACGCAAAGGTAATGATGTGGAGAATCAAAACGAGGCTCTGAGCTAGGATATTGTCGCAATGACCATGTCTTACTGCGTACGTAGTAAGAATACCTCCTGCAAGACCACCACTCACCAACAGAGCCCTCACATCCTTTGTCTGATGCTCCTTTTGTGGACGTTGACAATGTGATTCTCGGTAATGGGGGCACCGGCCGGATGTCGTCTCTAGTGGGTCCGCCACATGAGTTTTCGGGTCCCTGTATCAGGACGGCGTTTTTCAGCGCTGTAACGACCAACAAGGAGTTGAATGAACATCTAAAACGTGAATACAACTGAGGATATTGACGCAAAAGAAAAGACACCCCCAAAGACAGAATATTCCGTTGTGATATCGATTAATCCTCCTGCTATGCTTGTATTTCCTGGTCCGAACCCACCGGTCCTTCCTCCGTACTGTGAACCACTACAAGGGCGGCGGATACTTTGTACCTGGCGCCATGCGTGGTGTTAAGTGGAAGTATCCCCCCGTCATTACTGGCGCGCAGACCAGTAACCTCCTGCCGCACCCTTCCCTCACACCCCCGTCTCTTTCCCTTTGTGTGCAAAGGTACCTGCCGAAGCTAAGCTGGCTGGACGGACAGACGCTGCTGAACTGGTCTGGTCCTGCTCGCGCCTCAAGATCTAAAGTTACCATTGATTCCCTCGACCCATTCCCACCTTCCCATCGTTCCCACCCACACCCTCCGCTCCTTCCTCACTTTTGGCCTCCTTCATACCAACATCCGACAATCACGCTTTGATGTTGGGTTTGCTCGCACGACAAAGAACATCGAATGCGATTCCTCTTTCACGATATTAACAGTGGGTTTTGTACCTGCCACTAATTTTATATTGATTTGCTGTGAGTATCTTATTCCCCGTGTTAGTTGGATATGGATCTTCGTGCTCCCTCGTAACATGGTAATCACAAAGACATGACATTAACCTTGTCTAGGCTGGACATATACCGTCCTTTTCTTCTTTCAGCTGCTTCACTCAGTTCCTTCACCTATACAAGCTGTCTTTGTCGCGACTGAGACTTGTCGCCTGCGATGCCGATATCCCATTGACGATACGACTGCCCGAGTATGAAGTCGACGCACGCCGCGTAACCGTAACGCTCGATCGATACCTCCAATACGTTTCTCTATCAGTTTACTAGCCGTCAACTCATCCATCATCATCCACCATGGTCTCAGTACCAAATGCCGGCGCCGCCCCTACTGGCACACACAGCACAGCTGGAAGTACGCGAAGCTCACCAAGTGCCACGCCTGCTAGCACATCGTCAAAACCGAAACCAAAGGTCAACTCCAACGGATACCACCCGAATAATCCACAGACACCTCTCAGTTCGCTCTCGAGCACTGCTTTGGATCTGACCTCAGTTGAACGTCGTGGACAACCCACAGCAGTAAGGGAAAAGACAAAGGAGAGCCGACCACACGGCCTCCAAGAGGCACCCACGTATCGACCTACAGAAGAAGAATGGAAGGATCCTTTTGAGTACCTACGAAAAATCACACCAGAGGCAAAGGACTTTGGTATCTGCAAGATTATTCCTCCTGATTCTTGGAACCCAGAGTTTGCAATCGATACCGAGGTACGGCAGTGACGCATTCCCAGCGCGTTTGCGACTTGTGCTAATTATGTAGAAATTTCATTTTAGGACCCGAAAACAAGAGTTGAACTCTGTGGAAGGGAGTACGTGTTTCACCCTCTGATCATGATATTTGGCTGACATGTTGCAGGTACACGTGCTAATCTCACTTATCTCGATGGGCTCTCAAAATTCCATAAACAACATGGCACCAATCTTCATCGGTTGCCATACGTTGACAAAAAACCACTTGATCTTTACAGACTCAAGAAAGCCGTTGAATCTAGGGGCGGCTTTGAAAAGGTTTGTAAACACAAGAAGTGGGCTGAAATCGGACGCGATTTGGGATACAGTGGCAAGATCATGTCATCATTGTCGACATCCCTAAAAAATTCCTACCAGCGATGGCTTTGCCCGTATGAGGAGTACCTTCGACTCGCGAAGCCTGGTGTTCATCAACAGCTAGAGCAGGAGTATGGCGGACCATTGACCCCAAGCCCTGGACAGACTCCAGTCAGACGATCCAACGTCAATACGCCTATTAGTGTTCGAGGTGACTCCCCAGCGCGAAATGCCTCCGACGCTTTGCAAGCTACTATTGGGGGAATCAAGGCAGAACGCGACACTCCTATGGACGACGCACCACCTCTAGCACAAGCGCCTACGTCTGGGGGATTTACTGCGGTCAACTCTGGATTCACAGCTGTGAATTCCAGCTTCAATGGTGTCAAGCGCAGTGCAACTAGTGAGCCCACAAGCTTCACCCCTGATCCTAAGCGACACGATAGTCCTACTTCCTCAGCAAAGAATACACCAGATATTCGAGGATCAAGCCTGAAGCCCACAGCATTGAAGCGTCAGCTCAGTGGTGAAGAGTCTTCCGATTCAGGCAAGAAGGACATTGACATGGATGATTCTGAGGCGGCTAGCAGCCGTCGTAGCAAGCGACTCAAGAAAGGTATGTTACGACATTTTAACTATTTTCCTTCGGCGTCAATTTCCGTTGTCGCATTCCAGAAGATCTTGACGTTGGCGACCAAGCGCAGGGATTTTAACTGCGATGACCTATTTCATTTTTCATTGGTTGTACGACTTGAGACTAACATCGACAGATGCTGTCCCCACTGTGGCTGGATCGCACATGACGCCATTCCGTCCTTCAGTGCCAAGGATACCACGAGAAGAACCACCACCACCAGGCGAGAAATGCGAAACTTGCGGAAGAAGCGACAATACGCTTTTGCTTTGCGAGTCTTGCGATCATGCCTATCATCCAGGATGTCTCGACCCCCCATTGAAGCGAGAGCCTGATAGCGAATGGAATTGCGCACGATGTTTGGTTGGAGATGGCCAGTTTGGGTTTGAAGAAGGTGGCCTGTACTCACTTAAGCAGTTCCAACAAAAGGCCAACGACTTCAAGCAGGGTTATTTTGAGAAGAAGATGCCCTTTGACCATGAGCTCAATTGCCATCGACCTGTTACCGAAGAAGATGTCGAGACGGAGTTTTGGCGACTGGTTGCTGACCTCGAGGAGACTGTTGAGGTCGAATACGGAGCCGACATTCATTGCACAACTCATGGCTCGGGATTTCCAACTGCAGAGAGGGATCCCAGCAACCCATATGCAACAGACCCTTGGAACCTCAATGTTCTTCCATTCCATGGAGAGAGTTTGTTCAAGCATATCAAGTCCGACATCTCGGGCATGACAGTTCCTTGGGTCTACGTTGGCATGATCTTTTCGACCTTCTGTTGGCATAACGAGGACCACTACGCCTACTCTGCCAATTACCAACACCTTGGCGCTACCAAGACATGGTACGGTATACCAGGCGAGGATGCGGAAAAGTTCGAAAATGCGATGAAGGAAGCTGTACCTGAACTCTTCGAGACACAGCCAGATCTTCTCTTCCAGTTGGTCACACTATTGACCCCTGAGCAATTGAAGAAGGCAGGTGTTCGCGTGTATGCCCTCGACCAAAGAGCCGGTCAGCTTGTCGTCACTTTCCCACAGGCTTACCATGCTGGTTTCAACCATGGTTTCAACTTCAACGAAGCCGTCAATTTTGCGCCCGAAGAATGGGAACCTTATGGTCTTGCTGGCGTGGAACGACTGCAACTATTCAGAAGACAACCATGCTTCTCTCACGACGAATTACTCTGGACTGCCGCAGAAAGCACAGCAACCAGTCTTACGATTCAAACTGCGAAATGGCTGGCACCCGCGCTCGACCGCATACATAAACGAGAACTTGAGCAACGAGCAGATTTCATCGCCAAGCATGTCGAAGCGGCACCTCATCGATGCGAAAGCACAGGAGGCGACGAGTCTTGCTCTTTGAAGTTCAAGATTGAGAATGAGGATCTCCTAGACGAGGATGAACAGTGCTGCTCTTACTGCAAAGCTTTCTCATACCTGTCGCGATTCAAATGTCTGCAATCCGGCAAGGTTCTTTGCCTACTTCATGCTGGATACCATGCATGCTGTGAGATGACCGAACAAGAGCGATTCCAAGGTGCTGAGCATATCCTTTATTTCCGCAAGGAGAAGAAAGACATGGAAGAGATACACCAAAAGGTATTGGAAAAGGCGCAGACCCCTGACCTATGGGAACAAAAGTACGAGAAGCTACTGGATGAAGAGCCAAAACCATCTCTCAAATCGTTACGTGCGCTGCTTCACGAGGGTGAGCGCATTCCCCACGATCTTCCTTCACTGTCAGTCCTTCAAGATTTTGTCAATCGGTGCAATGATTGGGTTGAAGAGGCCACAAATTATATTGTACGAAAGCAGCAGAATCGACGCAAGAACGAGAAAGCTTGGCAGTCGGGCATGCGAAAGTCTATCGGCAATGCAGAACACGATCAAAAGGAGAGAGAGTCCAGAAACGTCAGCAATATTTACCGACTGTTGGAAGATGCTGAACGTATCGGTTTTGACTGTCCGGAAATACTCCAGCTTCAAGAGCGCGCCGAGGCTATCAAGCAGTTCCAGAACAGCGCAATCCAGACTCTCAAGAACACGTCTACTTTGTCAACTGATCGAATAGAAGAGCTTCTTGAGGAAGGCCGCAGCTTCAACGTGGACACCCCTGAAGTCGATCAGTTGTCCAAAGTATTGGAACAATCGCGCTGGAACGAACGAGCTCGCAGCAATCGAGGAGTCTACATGACCCTGAAGGAGGTCTCGGATCTCATCGAAGAGGGTAGTCGACTTGAAATTCCTCCCTACAACGACCACCTGACTCACTACCGTGAACAAATGATCTCTGGTCAGCAATGGGAGCACAAGGCCAAGGAGCTTATCGCTGCAGACTTTGTTCATTACCCACAACTCGAATCTCTGTCGGCCCAAGTACAACTCAACGCACTACCCGTTTCACAAGAAACCTTGGCTGCTGTCGACCAAATCCTGTACAAACAGCGTGAGGCGCACCGTCAAATAGTCGACTTGACTACGCGATGCCACGACCCCGACTTCCGCAAAAGACCTAAATACGGCGAGGTCGTGGAGATTCAGAAGAAGTTGGAGGAGCTCAATTCGAAACCCAACGGCACTCTTGATCTCGAAAATGAACGAAAACGTCACGAAGACTGGATGCGCAGAGGAAAGAAGTTGTTTGGAAAATCCAACGCGCCATTACACATTCTCAAGAGTCACCTGGAGTATGTCCTAGAACGCAACATCGACTGTTTTGACATAGAGCACGACACGCCAAGAATGCCTGGAGAGCCTGTTTCGAGAGAAGTCAGCCCCGAACCAGGAGCGAACAAGTGGGATGACAGTCGATCCAGACAAGTGTTTTGCATTTGCAGAAAGATTGAGGCTGGAATGATGATTGAATGTGAGAGATGTCACGAATGGTAAGTACTTCAACATTGGCAACCCATTTTTACAATTCTAACTCGTCAGGTATCATTACAAGTGCCTCAAGATCGCTAGAGGCAAGGTCAAGGAAGACGAAAACTACACATGCCCAATTTGTGACTGGCGTATGAAGATTCCTCGAGATGCGTCGCGACCCAAATTGGAGGATCTGGTAGCCCTCGCAGAGGATATGAAACAACTACCTTTTCAGCCAGAGGAGGAAGAAGTGTTGATGAAGATCATCGAGAATGCGGAAAACTTCCGACAGCATATCGCTCGCTATTGCAGCGGACTACTAGCTACGGAAGCTGAGGTAGAGACGCAACGATTCTACCTGCGCAAGATTGAAGGCGCTGAAGTGTTGTTGGCATACGAAACCAACTTTTTCCGTCAAGAGCTTCACAAATACTCTCCTGTCGCTCCAGATCCACCCCCGATTCAAGAGACTTCGAAGAGTACACGAAAGCCTCGACCGACAAAGCTCGAAAAGATGCTTGCCGAGTATGGTGTCGATAACCCCGATGACCTGCCAGAGCATGTCAAAGGCAAAGCTAACAGCCTCCGTCGTAAAGCAGCCAATGCAGAAGCAGCCGCGGCGGCAGCAGCCAACGCTTCATCGGGCACCTTTCCACCACCACCCGCAGCTGGAGGTTTTGGAGGAGCGCCATACTACTCGCGACCCGAGAGGAGTCCTAGCACCTCTGGACATGCTGAACGTCGAGAGTCGCATTCTTCCGGTCATACCAGGGACAATTCTATCAACCTCGATAATGGGTTGCATCCTGGACCACTGGGAGTTGGTGGACCGCAGTTGGCTGCGGATGTTTCCTCGATATCTCTCGAAGATAGACTTCTTCAAGGTCAAGACGATGGCATCAACTTCCATGGAGATGCAGAAAAGAGTAAGGCTCTAGAGATATTGTCAAGAACTGAGCTTGGCCGAAAGCAAGCCGAGAGATTATGGGGTCCCAATGTTTGGGGTCGAGGTTCTATCAGTGACAACAGACGCTTGTCTAACCCAATAGACGAGGATATGATGAGACAAGATGAAGGCAACGTGGATCAGATGTTCAAGGAGATGACAAACCAAGACGAAGATGATGAAAAGAGGAATGATGGAGGGGATGTCAGGATGACTACAGCATCATTGGAGAAGGAGAGAAACGGCATGGATGCTCTACTCGATGGGGAGTGAGCTTGTTTGAGTTTGACATTGGTGCAGGGCGTTCTCATTCGGCTAACAAAAATACCAAAGACGGAACGGAGTCAGGGGGCACAATGTAATTAGGTAAAAATCGCTTATACTATATGTGTACGATGCATGACGGGCGTCAGAGGTGTGTAAGCTGGGATTTTAGTCAGTTACGGCTTTATACAGATCACTTGTTATAACCTTTTACATTGCTATACATATCACTTGTTAATTCTGATCATCACTTCTTCATTCTGATGATAATCGTTTATTCAGAAACTCAAAACTTTCTCCAGGGCGTTGAGCCCGGACGTGTCTAATGGGACTGGCTAATTAACGCTTCTACCCGCCTGTTTTTTTCCAATATTTGATGACAACTTAGACCTGAATATGTTGAAGACACGGCCTCTCTTTCTTTCTGTGTCCCAAAACCGTCCCTCGAAGGAAAAAAAAACACCAAACCGTAAACGCCGAAAATGCAGATGACAAGTGATGGTATCTGGGTATTTGTGTTACCCTCCTAAACATGGTGAATTGCTTATAGTATTTCCATCATAAGCATGTTAAAATTGCTTCGTCTCTTTCGTCTCTTGTTGAAGAATTGCTTCGTTCAATCTTTCTCTCATCTCTTGTTGATACCGATGAGGTTGAGAAACTCGTTGCGCGTCTTAGACTTGCGCTCGAAGCAGCCCAGGACACAGCTGGTGATGGTGCTGGTGGTGGTCTTTTCGACTCCGCGCATCACCATGCATAGATGGCTCGACTCCATAACAACAGCGACACCCTGCGGCTTGAGAATCTCCATGATGGCGTGGGCAACTTCTTTGGTAAGGCGCTCTTGGATTTGGAGGCGGCGCGCAAACATCTCGGCGATTCGGGGTAGTTTGGAAAGGCCGATGACGGTCTCGTTGGGGATGTAGCCGATGTGCATCTGCGGGGGTGGAAAAAGTCAGCTTCGGAAGGATTGCGGAGTCGGAGGGATTTTCATTACCTTGCCTGTGAATGGCACGAGATGATGTTCGCAGAGAGACTGATCCTATTAGTTGCGTTCGTTTCGTCTGAATTGACAGAGACTTACGAAAACTTCAATGTCCTTGACAATGACCATCTCACTGTGTCCTTCTCTGAAAAGAGCGTTGTTAACAATGTCTTCAACATTGACCTGGTATCCCTTGGTCAGGAATAGAAGAGCCTTTGCGTAGCGCGAAGGAGTATCGAGAATACCCTCGCGATCGGGATCTTCGCCGACGCATTCAAGAAGAGTGCGCACAGCGCCTTTCATACGATCCAATCGCTCAGCAGCCTGCTCCTCCGTTTCCTCGCGACGCTCTCTCGTTCCAAGGCCTAGAAAAGTCAGCGCGAATAATCAGTAGATCAGAACAAAACATACTAGGTCTGCTAAGACCATCAAAGTCAATCACAGGACTAGGCGACCTGCTAGCCTTGACAATGGCGCCCTCCTCTGAAACAACAGGGACAGTTGATGAGCGCTTCTTGGGTAGAGGTTCATCGCGGGGGTCTCGGGAAGCTTTAGCCAAGCTGTTGCGACGCTGAGAGAAGGCATTGGGCTTTGCGCCGTTGACAGCAGCAGACTCTCCTCCGTTCTTTCTCTTGCGCTCCTTGCGCTCGCGACGCTTTCTGCGACGGGCTGAGTCGTCGCTGCTGGTAGACGAGCCTGAGATGCTGGCAGCGTCTTGAGATCGCTTGTGCGAGGGGATGACGCCGTCTTCGGAGGGGGCCATGGTGGCGAGCTTTTTTTTTTTTTATGAAGCTAAAGTGGGATGTTTTTGGATGGTTATTGAGGAGTGAAGAGAGATTGGGGAAGGAAGAAGAGGAGAAAGAAGGATTCTCCAAGAGTAAAGTATAAATAAGAACCAAGCCGTAAAAGAAAACGGACGATAATACTTAACGAGTAGAAGCAGAGCAAACAGCTTCAAGGTCCAAGGTAGCACGAGCCGAGTCAGGGTCCAAGACAAATGTCCAATGGCCGGATCGGAGAGCCGAAAAATTAGAGGGGCCACGGACTATCAATTCGCGGGGGTGCTCAGTGCTTTCCAGTGAAGTTCCAGCGCAGTCATTGCTAACGGCTTCAATGGGAATAATTTTCTAGTGCTTTATCTTATCAGTAGTGGACATTGACGTCAATTTGCGCTGTTCTCATTGATCAAAGGCTCGGCCGTGGGTCCGATCATGTGTATCAGCACGTGATCTCGCAAACAAGGAGAATCGTCACGGTCTCCGTTCGGTATCAAGAAACGCGTTGTAGCACGGGTCATCACTCCGAACGCCGTGAACGAAACAATCTTCGAGAAAGAAACGGATAGACTATCGAAATACGTATCTTTTGCCGAAGCGCCTTCTCGGTACAGTCTGAAGCTTGTTTACGTGCTTTCCTTCGATTGGCAAACTCCAACACAACCTTGTCATCTTCGCATCTCGAAACATCACCACAATCATGGCTTCTCCGCCTTACGCTACTTCTCCTTCGGGCATGTCGCCGCCTTACCCATCGCCCGCGCAAATCCCAAACAAGAAGCGCTCTTCAGGAATGGACAACGCGCCTCCTCACAAACGTCGCAAACCGTCAAACCTCTCTCAAGCTTCCGTCGCAGCTGCAGCCGTAAACCATCCTCTCCGCCAAACCTCGTTTCCTCCCGAAGCTCGATCTCCTTACCCACGATCTCCGTCTGTCGACGCTCAATCCCACGTAAGTGGTAGCGCCGTCAGTACAACTGCCAGCGGAGCACCCAAGAAGAAGCGTGGTCGCAAGGCGAAGAACGCGAAGCAAGATGATGCGAGTGAGGCGACGCCTAGTCTTGTTGGTGGACGAGCTCCCACTGCTGTGAGCGGACAGGGTGGTGAGAAGGACGACGATGACGAGGACGACGAGAAGGCTGAAATGGCATTGGAGGATGTTGTTGCGCGAACCCAAGAGCAGAAGCAAGAGGAGATTCGTCTACGAGCTATGCTTGTCGAAGCCTTTGACTCACAACAGTACAATCGATATGAGCTCTGGCGTGCGGCAAAGCTGGCAGATAGTGTCGTCAAACGAGTAAGCAATCTACACCCATCACCAGAATCTCACTAACAATCACAGGTCGTCAACGCAACAGTCTCCCAATCCGTTCCCCAAAACGTCAGCACAGCCGTCAAAGCCGTCGCCAAACTCTTCGCAGGCGAAATCATTGAAGCAGCGCGCAACGTGCAAGGCGAATGGATCAACGCAGGAGAAAAGCAAAGCGATCTACCCACACCACCACCCTCTACAAACGACGACCCAGCTGCAGCTGAAGAAGAGCCCGACCTAAAGCGCGGACCTTTACGACCTGACCATCTACGTGAAGCTTGGAGACGGTATCGAGTTTCGGGAGAGAGTAGAGGGGTGGGTGTGCAGCAGCTTTGGCATGCGCAGCAGCATGATGGTGTTGATCGATTTTCGACACGTACTGGAAAGCGGCTCTTCAAGTAATACGACAGTTTACGATGAGGTAGTATGAGACGTAAGCTCTCCATACAGGGCAGACCAATCATGTAAAGATGACATGATAGGTCAAAACGAAGGAATTGTGCCAAGACGATTAAGAAGTTGTCTATGCGAAAAGGGCACTAGCTGCGTAATACGGATATGATAAGGACACAGGCAGCGATGTCACTACGCCAAGGGAAGGCCAAGATGATAAAAAACAGGAGTGAGGATTCATTTATAGCGCAACAACGATACCCATACCAAAATAGGACATAGAAGTGAGAATAAATACAAAAGCCATTAATCGCAGATAACAATCCCACAAGCGCAAATACTCCCCCAGTTCAGAAAAGTACAACCCGAGTCAGTCAATTAAATTTCAGCGAGTCACAAGACTGATGACTGATACAGGAGACTCCACGTGGGTTTGTTCGGGGAGTTGACCAAAACTCTACTCAAAAGAGTAAAGCTGCGCTACAGGGCGTGATCAAATACGGAAGCACGAATGATATTCGAGCAAGCACATTGCTAATATCGTCTACCCGCTCTATTGCCGGTTTCAAGGACTGCCGGAGTGTGTGGGACGCAAAAGGACCTTTGGAGATTATTTCGATTCATTAGTGTGTCTTCTAAACGGTTGTCATGACTGGAAAGAACAAGAGGTGTGTGTCACGTCACGATGGGTACTGGATAATGATATTGCCATCGAAAGGAACATGGCGCTGATGTAATTCTTGGTCTCGGCGTGTATGAGAAAAGGACTTGCCAAGAGAGTACGGCCGGGGCATATGGGAAAGACGGCACGCGCATGGCCACGTTGAGCTCACGAATGAATAGAAAAGATAATCTTGTGAATTGGAGCCAAGTCTTGGCTGCTGAGGTCTCGACTCTTGACCTTGACGATGGAACGTACACAGACCAACCCACAGGCAGAAGCTTCCAGTTTATGGTAAGGCTTCCCGGACAGTAGCTGACAATAACTTGATTCTTCTATTGGCCAAGAAGTTCAATGACATTATCATTGTCAGCCATATAACCCAACAGACGAAGAGAAATGCATCAGTGACAACTCTTGAGCAAGGAGTCAAGTTAGAGGTTATGTCTTGGCAAAACCGTCGTTGGTCTAGACTTTCAATCGGTATTTCTGACCAATGACCGTCAATCCTAGAGGTTGTGCCTGACCATGCACAACAACCCTTCATCACCCTAAATCGTCGACATCGCAGCTTGACCGGCTATAAGAAGCCGAGAGGCTGGCTTGGCAAGTCGGCTGGCCCGAGGGTCCGTGGCGCAGCAAATGCGAGTCCAGCAATGCGTTGAAAATACGGGGCGCCTAGGCTTCTGGGCATCCCGCAACAAGAGACACATTGCCCTGAGTTGCCAGTGGAGGTTAGGGCGGAAAACTCGACGTACCCACTATCTGTCCGGCCTGTCACTGTCAGCAACGTTTCATGACTGCTAATTTCCAGGTCGTCGTAATGATCGGCCAAGGATTGTCACAAAGGATCGAGAATAGTAATGGGTAGCGCGATTTGAAAGCTCTGGCAGCTGGTAACCACCTGTAGTACCTCTCATTGGCTCAGGTACCGATAAACTCAGCTTTTGAGTAGACCAAGTCGTGATAGGGTTGTCATGGTTGAATGTATGTTTAAACATCATTGGCGCTAGCGTTTCTTGACATCGGCTGGATCTGCACCGTAAAGACATGGGTCCTTGCCAAGAGGTCGGAGCTCGGCCGTCAACGCGCGTCCTGCTTGGCAAATCAATCAAATGGTGACCTTCATCAACAAGAGCTCAAGTCTCATATGGGCTGGCTTTCGCCATCATTGACGTAGCGTGTTGTACCGTAGAACTTTTTGGATCGTCATCCAGATGAACTGTACTTGCCAAACATGACTGGAGGAAAGGTGAGTTCTTCGAAACCCTCACCCGGCGATTTGGATATGACGGTTCGTCCTGCACTTGCAATAAGTTACTTTGTCTGACACATTCCCCTGCAGAAGGAGGGCTCAACCAATCCATCAGCTGTCCGAATTCGTGACAACCAACGACGGTCCCGTGCGCGCCACAAGGAATATGTCGAGGGTTTGCAAAAGAAGCTTCAAGACTATGAGCGTCGTGGTGTCGAGGCCACATTGGAGATGCAACAGGCGGCGAGAAGTGTTGCAGTCGAAAACTCCCGCTTGAAGATTCTTCTGGGATACCATGGCATCACTAACGATGACGTCGAAAAGTTCTTGCAAAGCTTTCCTGATCAGTCAGTTTCGGACGCCGCAAAGGCTGCCATCTCGCAGTCAACCGCCGGTCAACCACCCATCGCCGCCGCACCAAAGATGGCTCTTCAACCCCTGTCAAGGGCAACTTCAACAGATCCCCCGAGGACGTTACCCCCACCACAGATGCTCCATGAGAATAGCACAAGTACTCGAGATGTCGTGGACGCAGTCGTTGGGATCAAGCGAGATTCTCGAAAAGCCGGCTTACACAACGGTCCAAAGCTTCCATTGCCGATAGAACAGCGACAACCGCTTCTGCAACCTCGACCTCAACCACCCATACTGCCAGCACTACCAGCACTCGTCCTTGGTCAAAGTAGACCAGAACCCCCTCCCCTCGATAAACTGTCGGTTCTTGCGACAGCAAGTGTGCACCAAGATCCCGACGCAAATAAACACCGTCGCTCCCATTCGAATGCCGATAGTCTTCGTGTACCGAGTCCATCAGTAGGGCAAAGCTCACCAGCCTCTTCACATACAACCCCTACTAGTCGGTTGAGTTCGACGTCTCCATGAAGCCACGAGTGCGGATGGGGTTCGAGTCCGTATCATCGAATATTGACGATTACCCCTGACAGCACAATCTATGAAGAGACTGCTCCTGCACAGGCTTGCGGAGAGCGTAGCGCCAAATTTGTGAGATACCATTAGCGGTGGTGAATGGAGTTTTGGTCGATTGATTGAGAAGCAACTTTGCTTCTGAGTGTGATGTTGATACCTTGAGCTTTGACAGTACAACTATGTCCAGAACTATCTGGGCACGTTGGATTGATTCTATCAGTCCAAGTTGGATGAAGCCATGGAGACGAATGAGTTAATGCCGACAGTTCGATTCCGGGAGTCGACTATCATCAGAGGAGGAATGGGCAGTGCGACATTCAAGTATTGGCTACCAATACGGATACTGCTGCATCGATGCAACGCCATCCACGAGAAAACGTTAAACATTGCTGGCGAAACGAGATCCAGATTTGAGAGGAAGGGTAGTAATACTCCAACAGTTGGTGCAGGGTCGGAAACGAAATGATACCAGGATTACACAAGCGAACCCATCGCATCGGGGAGGCAGTGCACATTGCAGATTCGCGTTGTTTGGCAAGACATCGGTCTTGGCTTGGACGTGAGATGCAGAGTTATATAGGACGGCTTTCAGGTCGCTCAGGTGGGAGGCCGCTTAGTGGAGACGTGGGATAACAAGGGCAGGTCGGCCTTGAAGGCGGGGAACATGCTTCTTAGCCGGACGAGTTGGAGGGTTGTCTGGGTGTCTCCAATGTGTTGTTGGAAGGATTTCAGGGATCTCCCAACGCCTCAGATGTGTAGAGGATATCTGCAAAAGCTGGGCACAGCAACAAATAGCCACAGCAAAAAAATTATTATAAGCGCAAGACTTGCACTGAATCCCACGTGTAACACAAATGACAAAGCCATTCGCGGTCAATTTCCCCTTCAAAGAAACAGTCCCTGACAGTTCCCTTTGTTCAACCACTGACATCGGAGAGATACCAAGCCCGAGGGAACCGGGATCCAGTGTTACTCCACAACGGCGTCATGTTGACCCATTGAAATGCAAGGTTGGGTGGTAGGGAATAAGATAAAACATTGCTTGTCTCTCAGCCGAGGAGACCAAAGAGAAGGGTCTGCGGGCGATGGAGATGCGCCTGGATGAAGGTTTCCGCGGGCTTGGTAGCGAGTGAGAGGCGAGGAGGCGTTGATTAGTTGTGGTGGAGCGCAATGAAGCGCGATGATGCCGTGGCATCTCGAAAGAGTGGGAGGCAGCCGATGTAAAAGACCTGTGATGGGCGAAACCGGAGATGTAGAAAAAAAGAATAAGGCGGTCGAGTAGGATATAAAAGATTCAGGTTCAGGCCAGAGCGGGAAGTGGGCACACGACTACTTTCCGGTCGTGATAGATGCATTCGCGTTATGCACAGAAGATTGATGTCCAACCTGAGCGAATTAAGTAACCCGAAACAACATTCATGGATATGAAATGTCGGTCGAAGGATAGCACCTTCAATCCATGTTGGGTAGCTTAGCTTGGGTAGCTTTTCCCTGCCGTGCTCATTTCCATGACGTATAGTTCCATGCCAATCAGCATTCATCAGTGACAGAAGCCCCTTGTGCCAGGGACCGGGAAGTGGGTTCGAGCATGCCGTAAAAGATCGTCTCCTCTCATGCGTCGACCAGGGTGGGAAACCTCCGTGACGAGATGCTCTGGTATGATTGGTGAATTGTCGCATTCAAATAAGCTTAATCGTCTCAAGGTGTGGCTTCGGTTGAACCTCAGGGTTTCGATTTGACATTCCCGAGTATTCGCATTCGCTGAGTTTGCTGGGTATTTGCTGGAGGAAGTCTGGAATAGCAGTGTGTCCAGCGTTCGGAAGGTGAACCGATAGGATGGTACCTTGTGTAAGTCTTGATGTCGTCTTCCTCCACAAGACCCATTGTAACCACCACGTTGACTGTCGCAAACCCAGAATTGAAATGAAAGAAGTAAATTCGAAGAAATTCGACCTCAAACACTCAAAGAGTTCGTGGGAGAGGTCTAACTTTAAAGGTGACCCGGGGGTTAATTGGCCGCGCGGCCCTGTCAACGCGTAGGTCCCATAATTGGTGGTGGCAGTGCATCCTCTCCAACGTCACCAGACCGGTCGATTGTACAGAACGAGAACATTCAGAACAAATTTGAGTTGACAGGATGCGAGTCTAGACGCGGGTGAGTTGCTGGGCGTTGCCTATTGGCTCGGTAGCGCTGTTGCCAAGGGTGGGTTTGCATATGAAGCTATTGCCAAGTCAGAACCAACTCTGTGCTAAGACAATCTTTTGATTAGGCCGCGCAGCCGCCTCTCTGCTGTCTGGTGGGTAACAGAAGAGTTGTACTCTGAGGTTTTGGAAGTCAAAATAAAGTGGCCTAAGTGTTGGTCAAACTTATCATAAGATGACCAAACCTTTTCGTCTCTTAGGCTTTCGGCGGCCTCTTCTGATAGCTTGACGACTCGGTCCGACAGTCGATCATCGTCTGAAGTTCGGTCGCTCGAGAATCGCATCTGGTGATCGATTTGTTAGCTAATGTTGCCGATGTTTCTCAAAATTAAACACCTACCAGTATTTCAGTCAACTGAGCACGCTCGGTTATATTGATTGTGATAGCGAGTGTCGTAGTAGAGACGATAGTAGTGATCGTGATGGTACTGTTACTGGGACTGCGAACTTTGTTACCAAAAAGAAAAATGATGAAAGAGGAGAGTTTATTTTGGAAAAGTCAAACACTGAAGTCAATAAAGGCAGGTACCACCTACTGCCTGGGAAAGTGCATCGTGAAGAGGCAAGAACGCCGGGCGGGAGTTTCTTTAGGCAGAGCTGCCACCGTCAAACACTCAAACCCAACAAACCATACTTCTAACTTCCATCATCACTTCATCACTTCAATACTTTCCTGGACGCAGAAATTACCCACTGACGAGAACCTTGATACAATTTCGGCCACCTCTCTCGTATAAAAGGATCAGAGGAGCGACATCGCACACCTCCCGGTCCATTCCTTGGCCACCGACTTCAAACTGCGCTCTTCCGAACGATTCAAGCTTTAGGTCGCCAACATAAATACTCTAAGTGTTTTCATAACCTTTCATAAGGTAACCAAATTATTTCGTCTCTTATGCTTCCTTAGCTAATTATTCTAACAGCCTGCCCCGTCCAAACACAACGAGATGGCCTTCAACTACTACATGCCGCCTATGTCGCTAGACGATCCAAACCATCCCGCACAGCGAGTCAGGCGGCAAATGAAAGACTTCAACGACTACTACGACAACTACTTTGGACCGGACCGCTGCAAACGGAAAGAAAGCAACAAGGAAAAGCTTGCCAACCTCAAGTCGGAGCTTAACCAAGCCCATGCCTCGTTTGACGACAAGGAAGTAGACCTCGAAGCCGCTCAACACGAAAACGCGAACCTCAAAAAGCAGCTCAGCGAGGCTAAGAAGTCTATGAAAGACAAGGAAAAGGAGCTAGAGGCACAGAAGAAGAAACAGGAGAAGAGGGACGCAGACCTCGAAGCGGCTAGACAAGAAAAGGCTACCCTTGAAAACCAGCGCAACCAGGCCAGAGGGGCCAAACAGAATCTGGAAAGCGAGAAAGCTCAGTTGAAGAAACAGGTTAAGGACCTTCAAAATCAAATCAAGGAAGAGAGAGGTAGGGCCAACAAGGATCGGGAGACGATCACAGAAGATAAGCACAAGCTTGCGCGCAAAGTCAAGAGCTTGATGAATGATGAGAAGGACAAAGATGCATACTGCAAGCAACTACAAGAGAAGCTTGAAGAGGCTGACGAGAAGGAAAAAGAGCACAAGTCCTTACTCAATCAAGTCGAGGAGCTGTCTCAAAAGCTCCTACAAGCTAAAAAGAGGGAACAGGAGCTTAATGAGCAGCTGAAGCTGGAGAAGAATTTGAAATACGACCAAGTCGCCAAGGTCAAAGAGGTGGAAAGCAAGTTGAATCACTCCGAGTCGCAGCTCTAGGAAGCACGTCACCAACTGAATTACCGAGGGCAGACATTAAACCCGACAACCCAGCCCTTCTATCCAAATCACGGCAACACTCAACCCGGTCGAATACCCCCAGCTCAGAACCCTCATCCAGCTCAGAACAATCAGATTATGCATCGACAATATCGGAACTTCTCAGATCCTCATCCCAGGGCGAATAACACCAGAAATATTGCACAGGACACCAGTGCATCCCGCAGCTCTGGCACCCCTCAAGATAACAATCCTGGACCTTCACGTCGACAAAATGGGAACTCTTCAGGTCCCGATCCCAAGGCGAATATCACCGCAAACACCCCACAGGGCACAAGTGAATCCCGCAACTCTGGCATCTCTCGAAACAACAATCCTGGACCTTCCTCAAGCGTGCCTACATTGGCCAACAGCGTTAATCTCGAATACATCTGGTTCACAGATCCGGCAGACTCCAAGCCTTACGAGAGTATCAGAGTCTCCGGAGGGATGGAGAACAACGTGATCTGGCAAGTTCCCGACCTCGATTATGTCTGGGCGGCGAGCGTCGACAATTGGGAAGCTTTGAAGAACATGTACAACCACACGCCTGGTAACAAGGCGTCAATTATTATGGCAAAACATGTCGATGTCGGTGTCGCAAAGAAGGTTCGTTTGGATTGGAGATTGTTCAAGCAATCTATGGGTTAGTAGTATCATGAACGACGAACAGCATAATTATTCTCCAAGGGTTAGAATGAGTAGTCTAAGTTTTAGTATAGCGTGAACAAATTATTTCATCTCTTATGATCGGCCAATTCTTCTGACAGTGACCTTAGGCTTCAATTTAGTAACCTACCGGGTCTTCATATGTGTTCCTGTAGTCTAGTACTGAACTGCTGATCAGTCCGTCTCCGTGGTGGACTAGCTTTGCAGAATTCAACTGTCTTCTACTTCTGCTTATAGCTTTTCTATCACCCATCTTTATGTTTAGTCTGCAGTGTTGTTCTGTTGTCTCTTGTACATCTTCTCACTCGTCGTGCTGTTTCTTGCTACAAATGGGAGTATGAAAGGTCCAGTGATACATTCGTTCCTTTAATTCTACTCCTTCAATATATCAACACGATCTGTCTGAACTAGGTTTCTGTCTCATATTCCAAATAACCAAACTCCCTGACCATGTCTAATAAAAAGGAGTGTTTCTTCGTACCCAAAGGTTGCCTGTCGGCAAGTTGTCTCCAGGTGCAATAGCCAGATTCATCTGATCTTTATTTCCTTGAACTCCAATTCCTTCGATTCGACAAGTCTGACTATTTCGTCGTCCCTGAAACCTGTGACGAAGCAGTTGTTGACAAAAAGGTAGTGATCGTCTTTGGGGCGGAGAACTGTAAGTGATTTGCCGTTCGCAAGCCAGCACACGATATCCCCTGGCAGAACCTCCTCGCCAATCAAGCCAATATAGCCGTCCTTTGTTGTAAACAACATGCCCCCCAACAGACGCTCGGCAGCAGGCTTCCATTCCTGGGCGGTTTCTTTGAGCAAAGATGAGTCAACAGACTTACGCAAATCCTGGTTGAACTGTTCAGGTCTACACTGGCCAGATGCCATCAACGCAATGAAGAGACGCTGAACGTCGTATTCGCAATCAATTTTAAGGAGAAAGGTGCAGCAAAGTGCCTCCATGATACACCACCTATCATTGACATAGGTGGTTTTCCCGTACATCTCCGGGAAATCATGGATAAAGGAGTACAACCCTCCATCAACGAAGTCTGGAAACCCAGGTTCATGGTACACTGTTTCCACAGTCTTTGCCTTGATGCATTGGATCCGTAAGCTACCTCCAGAAGTAACTATTGGCGGTGGTTCGTATAGCAGAGGCTTGCTCCGTCGAGGCAGGTTGATATTATGTCTCTTGTCGCTAGCGGAGAACACAGGGGCCCAAGTCGGTAAACCATGAAGCTGTCGAACACCAACGGCATATTGGTCCAGCAAGTCACAGACACGCTGTGTGTTCCCGATGCTTCCGGAAGCCACTTTCACCATCCACTTCGTAAACGCGATATGCACCTCGCGTAAATATTTTGTGCAATCGGGCTCGATGGGCACTCTACTTATAGCCAATAGGCCGTAGACGTAGTCCAAATCGTCAGTGGCTTGCAATCCCTCCGAGAAGTGCAAATTAATGCAAGCTAATACACGTCGTTCGTTCAACTGTTGGTGAAAACGTTTGCGAACGGTGTCTGTTGATTCAAAGAGGTTCAAAACGCTGCGTTGGTCATGTTCGAGTTTGTTTACCTGTTCCTTTTGCAGTCGCGCAGGGCTAATGATCAGATCGCGCAGACAAATATTCACCTTTCGAATGGCCTCCCAACATAGACTGTGACTCCATATGTGCGAGGGCGATATGTAGTAAACCTTCCTGACAAGGATTATCTCCTGTTGAATCCAAACTCTGGACCAGAGGCGAAGTTTCCAGAAATAGCGGAGATGAGCTAATGGTTCATCGGGCCGGAGTTGTGCGTTGCTTTCCCCCAAACCACTGTTCTCCGGAAACAGGAAGGAGTGCATATTCTTTAGGTGACTGATGCTGTCCCATTCAGCCCCTTCCGTTAATCTCAATACATTGCCCAAAACGTCGAAGCCCAACTTAACTTCTTGGTCATCAGAAGATAGCCAAGCAAGCACCATGTCGGCTGAAGAGTAGATGTCAGCCATCAAGCGGACCTGATGTCCTCTTTCTATAGGATCATCCTGATTGATACACAGTGCATCAGTCCAAAGACGAAACCTGGAAGAGTGTCTACCAGAGCGTGACATGCTGCCGATCTTAACCCAATGCCTCTCCACGTGCTTCAAAGCAGTAGCGAGGCTGACGGTGATTTTCTTGCGAACTCCATTGACGATGATTTCCTCCGTTACAGATGGGTCGCCCCAAACATAGGAGATGCAGGTGTATCGCATTTCTGTGGTAAGAGTGACGGTATGCAGGTAACAACATGTCGTTCCATCCGGCTCTGTTGGTGCAATTTCGATGAGAAGAATCTCTCGGCTGTTGCGATCGAGAGGTGGGTACAACCGTTGATCTGCTTCATGAGTTGCGGGTGGCATTGTGGTCAGATCTGACCGGCAGCCGGGAGTATCGAAGGAGGGTTCACTGATATTGTTAGAATGATGAAGTCTGACTTTGAGGAGTACTCAGTGGGAGGTATTCAGCATGATATATATGTCGATATTGACTGTATTCAATGCAACGGCTTGGGTGAACCCTTGATAGCATGGAGGACATCTCTGGCATCTGCCTGGATAGCGCGACACAAACAGTGAACAATCAGAAGTGAAAACATTGCGAGTGTTTGCTTTGAGGTCGAAAGGTGAATGATCAATGTGAAGGAAAGGACTTTTCAACCACGTTTGGCAGTCATGATGAGCAGTTCCATCGCACCTGCCAGTGATAACTGCCTAAAACTTCACCACAACATGGTTATGGGTATCTTCATCTAGGTGATACATGCTAACCAACAAGTACACGGACATGGCCTGTAAATAATAATACCTCAGGCAACACACTAACTTACTTTAAAGCGGTGTATCCCTTACAATTACTTTCAGCTAAACATCTCGTACCATCTTCACACAAATTCCCACCATTACATGAGCACTTTCACAATGACTGGCCGCGGCGGAAGAAGAGAACCAGTCCTCCTACCACCACGCGACCCAACTCTTAAAACTCGACCTATGCCCCAGGAACGTCGTTTCGCCGTACAGGCGTTTAGGCCAGGCGCTAACGTTAAAACACATCGACATTTCTAATCAATTAAGGCTTTAGAGCAGCAGGTACCCGACGGCAATAGAGGGGATGTGGAAAACGATGCTAAAGAACTTTTCAAGTCGCTTACCAGTGAGAGCGAACTTGTAAGAATGGATTGGACCGAAGACGGTGAGGTTGATGGTGAGCCGACCTGGGGCCTACTCCGATAAGGCTACACAAAATATCGACTAGGCTGTTAACAACCTAGTTAAGACTATTTATTGTTATTTCCTCTAATGCCTTTGGTCTAGGGTATTTGCAACAGAGGTATTTAAGCGTCTTGAAATTAAAGTTATTAAAGATAAAGATCTAATGGAAAATACTTCCAATAACTGTGTTAGAGAGGAGTTTAATGCCTACGTTTGCTTTCTTTGGCTATTTCCTGCTGATATAAACTGGGAGAGATAGAGTTAAAGGGTCTTTAAAGATAACCTTAATAGACCTAGAGGGCCTAAACGCTACGAATTTTGCGTTGTACTTGATGAGTAGACAATCGACAGTCTTGTAAGCATTGCTTTCCCTGAAAATCTAGATGATGACTCTAAAACTTTGAAACATATCTCTGTCAAGCTGGTAGACCGAAATGGAGATACCCAGAAGAGGCAGGGGACGGTATCCGGGGAAGGCATTATACGGGGACAGATATCTGTCCTCTTCTTGACTTGCCGCTGATCTGCGCCAAGATACATGACTACGCCGACCTTGAGGAGATGTTTCCCCTGGACCGTTATCGATCTTGATTACAACTTCATACCAAACATCTATATAACAGCACCGAAACATCTAATCGATAAGGAATGGTACTTTAATGAGAGCGACGAAAATAAATCCCATGGTCAGTCACAGTCTATGAAAGAATTAATTGCCGGTGTGGTATGTCACGGCAAAGCACAAGGCTTGTCATGTTTGACTCCTGAACCTCACCCAGAAGCGACTAACGGACCAGCAAGCTGCAACTGGAAACGAAAACCAGGAGAACACAAGCCCTGAGATAGGTAGGTCAAAGAAAACACCAAACGCAAAGCAAACAGATGGCAGAACTAGATTGCAGTGCAACCTGATCAGTAAAGACAAAGTGGCAAAGAAACACGACAAAACAAAGCCTTCACTCGCCAAGCAAAAGGGCAACAAATTTTTCATAGCAAAGCCACCAAAGAAAACTATTTGCCTGACTATGATGACATACTAGACCAAACAAAGCCAAATCCGCAGCGCCAAGACGTTGGGAATAAAGTCAATTCGCATCAACTGATTGATCAGATAAGATTACGAAACGTGGCTGAACCGACTGGAATGTGAACCTGAATTTCCAATGCATTAGTCCCTGCGCCAGCCGATATCGCAATGACGATGGAATAATGCAGGGGAGATCTACGAGTGGGTTGTTGATGCAACTTATCAATCTCGATATAGGTCCTTCATCACAGCTGAACAGCATCAAGTGCTTCAGCTGTCAGTGATATTCCCGTAACGTAAGATTTACTACGACCCACCAACTGCCGTGGGATTCTGTTTCCCTCTTAGCCTCTCTTCTCAGCTTCTCTCCGGGTCATTCCCTGTCATTCAAGCCTAAATGGTCACTCGTATCAATAGTCTCACTGTCTAACCATAATCCTCCGCCTAATCAATCTAGACCAAACTCAGTGGATGTCTCTTGACAAAATTTTCATCGCCAAGGAACCCGACAACGTGGAAAGACACCCCATTTGGAGAAGTACATCCGTAATGAGGTTGTTATCAATCAGTGTTATTCCCTTTTGCGGCTCAAGTCCGATCCGTGCGTCCGAACATCGCCTGTTTCCTCCACTTATGCTTCGCCTGTTCTTCTTATGGATCCATTAGCTTCTGACCGGTCTCAAGTCAAAAGGATCAGTGGAGTGTCTCACTGGTTGAAAGACACTGTAACGTTTTAACGGAACCCTCCGAGACTGAAAATCTTTTCCCAGCTTGAGTGCTTGTATCGGCGAATCCGCTGGTGATAGGATGACAGCTCTAGGCAGCTATTGCCGGACCCTTGACTTAAGTAGGAAAGATGGTCGGCTCACTTTTGACTAACGCCAAGAAGTGTGTTCCACTGTTGTTGATCCTGGGATTCCGAGGGTGATATCGGGTGGTTTGTACGAGTGCTACAGTTGCAGCACTATTTACCTGAACCTTACTGTTGGATCGCAGCAATCCATGGTCATGAATGAGGGTTGCCAGCTGAATTACTGTAACTGCAGTACTCGAAGCTGGCAGTTGCAGTACACATACTACAGTAACTACAGTAATGCTCAGTAAAGACATCTAAAATTTCTCCGCCACTTCCATCACTAAATCCCCTAAATGCGCTAATTAACCCCCTAGCGCACAATGGTCTCATGATCCACAGCCCCTCTCACCCTATCAGATGCAATTCGTCCCCTACATCAAAAAACTTAGAGTTATCTAATCAATCTCTTGATCCACCCCATTCTTGCCGTCACTCAGGCTTTTAAAACCTGCCCATCCCCCAAGATGCAACCACCATTTCTCCTCAGTATACCTATTCCTTTTTACAGGTGGTTACTGGTTACTGATTGACGACCGCCATCATGTCCGTCAAAGAAACAAACGAAACCTCTCATGAGGCCAAAACCCCCGCCGACGCCGTGCGCGACATCACATCGCCCGGTGTCCAACGCATCAAGGCCATGTCAGAGGTCATAAACATGACCGACCGCATCTTCATCTTCTTTGGAGTCTTCCTTATTGCTTACGCCTACGGTCTCGACGGTACCGTTCGCTACGCTTATCAACCCTCCGCGCTGAACGAGTTCAAGGAGCATTCTCTTCAATCCTCCGTCAACACTCTCCGCGCCGTCATCGCAGCAGCAGCTCAACCTACCGCTGCTAAGATCGCTGATGTGTTTGGTCGTGTGGAACTTATTTGCATTTCTGTGTTTTTCTACACCATTGGAACTGTTATTGAGGCTGCGTCGCAGAATCTTGATACGTATTCTGCTGGTGCGGTTATTTACCAGATTGGTTACACTATGATTATTCTCTTGGTTGAGGTCATCATTGGAGATATTACTTCAGTCCGGTCTCGTCTGTTCTTCAGTTACATCCCCGCTCTGCCTTTTATCATTAATACTTGGGTCAGTGGTGATGTTACAGCTGCTGTTCTGGGCGTTACTACCTGGCGATGGGGAATTGGCATGTGGTGCATCATCTACCCCGTCTGCGCCCTTCCTCTTATCATCAGCCTTCTCGTCGTTGGCCGTCGCGCAAAGAAGCAGGGCCATCTCACTGGATACCGATCATCTTTCCAGCAACTTGGTCTCAAGAGCTTCACTGTTGAACTCTTCTGGCTTCTCGACATTATCGGAGTAATCCTCCTCATCGCCTGCTTTGCACTCCTTCTCGTCCCTCTTACCATCGCTGGTGGTTTCGAGAGCAAGTGGTCAGACCCTCAAATCGTTGCCCCTCTTGTCATCGGCTTCGTCTGCATTCCGGTCTTTGTCATCTGGGAACTCCGTGCTCCTCACCCCCTTGTGCCCTTCCACCACATGAAGGACCGTTCCGTCTGGGCTCCCATGGGTATCGCATGCATGCTCAACTTTGCCTGGACAATGCAGGGCGATTACCTCTACACTGTCCTCCAAGTGTCCTTCAACTTCAGCATCAAGGCCGCTACTCGAGTTCAATCCCTGTACTCGTTCGCCAGTGTCATCACCGGCACAATCCTCGGCCTTATCGTGTACAAGGTGCGCCGCTTCAAGGTCTTTATCGTATCAGGCACGTGTCTGTTCCTCGTCGCCTTCGGTCTCCTCATCCACTACCGCGGCGACGCCAGCAGCTCTAATAAATCCGGCGTCATCGGCGCACAAATCCTCCTCGGTATCGCAGGAGGTATGTTCCCCTACCCCGCCCAGGCCTCTCTGCAAGCCTACGTTACCCACGAGCGTCTGGCCGTCATGACAGGTCTCTACCTCGCTCTGTACCAAGTCGGATCCGCCATGGGCAACGCAGTAGCAGGAGCCATCTGGACCCAAGTCCTCCCCAACAGCTTGTCGTCTGCCTTCTCCAGCTTCGGCAACGAGACACTGGCTGTGTACACCTACTCCCAGCCTCTTTCCGCCATCATCGACTTCCCCATCGGTAGCCCTGAGCGCGATGCCATGATTGATGCGTACAAGCATGTGCAGCGTCTGCTTGTGATTACCGGTATCTGCCTGTGTATCCCTCTTATCGGGTTTTCTCTGTGCTTGCGTAACCCCAAGCTCACTGATCAGCAGAACCTTGTTGAGGATGAGAAGCCTGGTGAGGCTGCTGAGCGTACTGCCAGTGCTTAAAATGGGGGTATGGATGGATGTTGATAAATGTTGGATGATTAAAAGTTGTATAATGATATAATTGTAATTGAATAGAGTAGCCTGTGGCTTGTTGAATCTATATGGACTGCTGACGATTTATGCTGTGACTAGTGATGAACTTTGACTGGTATTGAACTTAATTCTCTATGACTGATGGCAAACGTCTACACCAGTCACCTTGAACTCTGCTCTTCATTGAACGTTACAATCTCTATCAATGGATCTAACGCTCCGACAGATCTGCAAATGCAACTTCAAATCGTTGACGATCTATATTTAGCCACCATGCCTCCCGTCCCGTCTACCAACAAAGCAATACTCGATAACCAACACAACACCGACAAAGCAACCTCAACACCAATCAACAACCTCCAGCATGATAACCACCACTCAATAACCACTAAGAACAATTATATAAAGCCATCCATTAAGCTCCAGCATGATAACCACCACTAAATAACCACTAAGAACAATTATATAAAGCCACCCATTAAGCATAATTTAAAATCTGCACACCGAGAATTCCATCTTCCAATTATTTGAGAGTCTCGGCTATCAGCTGCAAGGTACCGCTTACGGAGGCTGACTGAACCTAGATCAGATCATTGATATTGAATGGTTATCTTCTCCGCCATGTAATTTCCGGGCCGTGTTGTTCAGTTCAGCTACATACATCCTAAACTTCTCGGTTATGCTATTCGAGGATGCAGGTCTCTCAACAATGCTACTACAGCTGCATGTTCTTTTCAGTCACGTCATTCCTGAGACTTCTTTCAGCTACCATGCTGCAGATCTCTCGGAACATTTCTCCTCATTTGTGTGTTTCTGATCTACTTTTCGTATACCCTCTCACAAAAGCAACGGTACAGCACCAATCCCATACTCATGAGCGGCAAGGGTATCTCTAAACACCAATGCTAGGATAAGTTTTCTCTTCAAAGTATCATCAATAGCGACCTCCAGTAGGTCAAATCTCAGTAAGGTCAGGTGTGCAAGTTGCATCAGCCACTGAACTCTAATGACACATAAATCAAACCCCATACTCATCCAACATTCTCTTCTTCGCTTGAGACACTTCCATGTTAGACATCATTCTCTCCTCATCGTTACAATCTCCCTCATAACAATTCCACAACATCTGCAATACTCGTATAAACTCTCCGAAAAGATAACGTTTCTCGCACAACATCTCTCTTGTGACACATGTTTATGCAGTATTTACGAGGACACCTTCTCCTCCATGCAGGAACCACCAACAATTCAACAGTACAACTGCATTCAGTGGAGATAAAGTATTGACAATATTGGCGCGGCTGAAGAAGGCCTCAAAAGTACATGCGAGAATGTCCAGTCTTACAGGGTTATCCCCTTGTAAGTGCATACAAGATGGCTTGCGCCTATCTGCACGTTGGAAACAAGGTCACTGCATATCGAAATATTCCTTTTTCCGCAAGATTTGTCTTTTTGAGATAACTGACATGCATGTCGAGAAGGTATATAAATCTCGACCGTCACCGCAATGTAGATACCGAACAGCCAAGCATATTTACTACTGCCTGTCCAAGGCATCCATTCGTTACAGTCACTCGTTTCAATATGAAGAGTCAACTCGCTTTCCTTGTCGCCTTCTTGGCTAGTTATGTTCTTGCGATACCTAGTTTCCTTAGTGTGCTTGGCCTTGAGAAAAGACAAGCGGGACGGTGTGGAACGGGGTTCGGAGGGGTTTGTGCAGCTGGCGAATGCTGTTCTAGTGCTGGGTGAGTTCTGACATTCCCTTCCATATATCCTCTTCTTCTCTTGTATGTGTTTTAATATTGTACAGTTGGTGCGGAACTGGATACCTCTACTGCTCTGCCCCATCATGCCAAATTGAGTACGGTCCTGGCTGCGATGCAAACGTGAGACCTACCGGACCAGACACCACAAACGTTGCTCGACCAAAGGTTGGAAGTATTCCTTACGGCCAAGCTATCTATCGATGTAATCGCAATGGAGATATTGCTTTGACATACGATGATGGACCATACACCTACACTGAAGATCTTCTTGACCTCCTCCAAGTAAGCCACACCATCCCTATCACCATATACAAGACGGCAACTGACTTATCAGCGCTACAACGTCAAAGCAACATTCTACATCACAGGCCGCAACCTAGGCAAAGGCGCAATCAACGACGCAGCAACACCCTGGCCCAGCCTCATCCGCCGCATGATCCGCGACGGCCACCAAATCGCCTCCCACACATGGTCCCACCAACGTCTCACAACCCTCACCCGCTCCAAATTCTGGAACCAAATGATCTTCAACGAGATCGCCTTTGCAGATATCCTAGGCTACTTCCCTACCTACATGCGTCCTCCCTACTCAGCCAGCAACGCTACCACCGATGCTTGGTTGGGTGAGTTGGGTTACCATGTTACTTACTTTAACTTGGATACCGAGGGATATCTGCATGATAGCCCGAATACTATCAGTACTTCGAAGCAGATCTGGGATACTACCGTTGAGGGTAAGAGTCCTGCTAGTAACAAGTGGCTTCACATCGAGCATGATCCCGTGTATCAAACCGTGTACAATCTCACAGAGTACATGCTCAAGTCCCTCCAACGCAACAACTTCCGTGGCGTAACAGTAGGCGAATGTCTGCAAGACCCAAAAGAAAACTGGTACCGACAAGTCACACCCTCCTCAGCCTCAACGACTACCACAGCCGCCACAAGTTCCGCAACATTCCCCTTGACGACAAATGGACGTTGCGGATCTCGCCACGGGGGTGCAACGTGCAGAGGCGAATTTAATGGAGAAACATGCTGTTCGCAGAACGGATGGTGTGGAAGTACAGATGCGCACTGCGGAAGAGGATGTCAGCCTGTCTTCGGAACGTGCAGTGGAGTTTCGGAGCCGGGAACACCGGAGCCGACTGCTGCTAATCCGGGACGGTGCGGTTCTTCATTTGGTGGGAAGAAGTGTGATCAGTGGGATCCTTGTTGTTCCCGGGCTGGATGGTGTGGGAAGACGAGTGAGTATTGCGGTAGTGGATGTCAGAGTGCATTTGGGACGTGTAATTAGTCACTGTCATTGACTGTCACATGACTATTATTCAGTGATACTCTGTTCTTGATTTTGGTAGTATAGAAGGATTGGTTCCATTGAAGGATTCATGGTCAATGCGGAGGCCTACAGACTAAACCTAATTGAGGAATCAGCTGGGTTAGGGGTTTCAGCCAGACGATGTGGCGGATTTAACGCTCTGACTTTTACTTTTTGTCCGGTGGAATTAATTTAATTTCAGGGGGAATGATACCTAGACTAATATCACTAATTAATCGAATCATTGCCTAGCGAAGCTTGTTTAATGACTGATAAGCGAACACTCTGACTCTACAGACATTCGGCGAAGCTTTTAGTTGCAGGCGAAGTTGTTAGCTGCAGACACTAATTCCTTACCATTGTTTATTGTTCTTGGTGATCGTCGATGGGATTTCAGCTGTAAGCGCCAAGGCTTAGTTCCAAGCTGCACTATCGGCAGTTATGACATGTCCCAAGAGTTGATCAACATAACAAGAAATGTCTCACTGGAGACGTACTGGGTCTTGATTATTCCAGACGTAAGCTGGTCACTGTAAGCCGGGCATGCACTGAATAACTGGTCTGAATGGCTGCTGTTTGCTTTTTCAACCCCTGAAGAGTTTCAAGTTACCTTGATATATGACATATGTACAAGGCTGGGCACTCGTCCTTGTTTTTAGTCTCTACTAGGAAAGGTGCGCCCAGCGGTGAGTGGAAAGGCTGCCTAGAAACTAAAGGCTAGAACGACCTGGTGTGATAGTGTATATTTACCCCAGTATAGTCACTACCTAAGTATAAAGAACCCCCATCCCCTTTCTTTCTTCACTCTCTCTATCCATCATCAATAATTACAAGTCTTCACTCGTTAGACACAAAATCCATCAAAATGCAGTCCATCGTTATCGCCTCCCTTCTGGCCACCGCCGTCTCGGCCAACGTCAACTTCATGGCCAACCCCATCATGAAGCGCGCCGCCATTGAGCCTCGCCAAACCGGCCTGCCCTCTCTCGGCGACATCACCCCCGAGTGTCAATCCGCCGTTCTGGACCTCGCCCAGGGCGTCCCCACTCCCGCCCCCGAGATCGTCTCCGATCTTCTCGAGAACCCCCAGACCGACCCCTGCGACTTCAGCACTCCCGCTTCTTTGAGCGCCGAGTACTCTTCCTACTCCGCCGACATCATCTCTTGGTACGGCAAGAACCAGGAGGACATCATGTCTGCTGTCAAGGAGTGCCCTGAGCTTGCTCAGTTCGCCAGCATGGTCCCCATGTGCACTGCCACTGCCACCGAGGCTGGCTCTACCAAGATCGCCAGCCTTTCTAGCGCTGCTGGCTCTGCTGTTATTCCTCCCGTTGTCTCTACCCACGGTGCTGGGGAGCACAACACTCCTGTTGCTACTCCCTCTGCTAAGCCCACCTCTACTTCTCCCGCTGAGATTGAGAACGGTGTTGCTTCTGCCAAGGGTGGTCTCCTCTACGTCGCTGCTGCTGCCGTTGCCGGTGTCGTTGCTGCTCTCTAAATGTGAGATGGTAATTGATGGAATGGCTTAAGATTAATAGTTTTTAATACAAACACATCTCTTTCTGCCATTTCTGTTGCATTGAACATTCGTGAAGTCTTTGTTGTTGTTTGTTGTCTAAGTGTACTCCGTAACGCCACAGCGGTTGGTTCAGCCATGTCTTACATGAATAGATCATGGTTGCATCCCCACGTCTACGGTTGTCTAGTGAAACTCTGAATTGAACTCTACGTCAATCTCTCCTCACGATGCATTGCAGCCAAGAATGAACAAAAGTCCATGCCAATTCGAATGCCAAGAGAGGCCTCGTAAGTGTTGCTGAGTTAGTTTGAAGCCATAACAGTTCAGCCATCTAAAAATGGATACTCTGAACAAGGCATTCTGCATTAAGGTATGCAGCTGGGAAGAAGCTGACAGTCAGCCTAGCAACTTAAGTCCATTTTCAGTTAGCTTCTCAACGGGAGATGGGCATATGCATGAGAGTCACCATCTTCTCAGTCATCCAAAAGTCACTCATACAGTCTAGACAAAGAACTGGTAACAAAAACACGTTCTCCCTGTCAACTTCATCTACATCACTCAATTCAACAGGCAACAAACTTCAAACACTGCGAATATGAGACAGTAACATAACTACGGCATCAAATCCACTAACGAGTGTATCAAACTCCAAACGCGCCAAAGCAAAGCAGGCTTCTTATCTACATTCATCCTCATCTTTCATCCTCTAGCTTTCGTGTTCCTTACACGTATTTCCCAAAACATCTTGCCCCCACAGACTGGTATCCTGCCCAAGTCAGTCCATGCGTGTCCTCTCCATTTCTAGTCATCCATAGACTACCGTTTATTGATCATCGGTTGACTCCCTTATCGGTTGTCTGTCAGACTACCAACGAATGATGGATCCTTGACACTACCGCCTGCATCGCCCAATCCGGCAATTGGTCGGTTGTAGCTGAATCCTTGGAATTGGTTCTGCATTGTCTGGGATAGCATGGGTCCTTCGACATAAGAATCTTGAGGTGCTTCGGATGTGAATTCGGGGTCAAAGTTGGCAGTATCCAGAGCGTCGGCCTGAAAATGTTAGTTAACTCAAAATAAAAGTAAAGGTCGGATGCATGACTTACAACACTGGGCTTGAATGTAGGCTCGTACTTGCGCTGGAGTAGCTTCCTCCAGTCAATAGCATGGAAGAAAGGATGAGCCTTAATCTCAGCTGATCCATTGGCTCCCAATCGCTCTTCAGGGTTACGGTTGAGAAGCTTGGTCAAAAGATCCTTGGCAGCCGGAGGAACCACATCAGAAAAGTGAAGAGGCTCTGATAGAATCTTGCGGTACATCTCGTTGGTGTTTTCGTCGTAGAAAGGTGGCAGACCCGTCAACATCTCGTACAGCAAAACACCAAGAGTCCACCAATCGACCGTCTTGTTGTAACCCTGTCCCATCAACAGCTCAGGAGCAAGATACTCGGGTGTACCGCAGAAGGTGTTGGTTCGGTCCTCATCCTTCATGTCAAGCTTGCAAAGACCAAAATCGCAAAGAGCAATGTGACCTTGGTAATCGAGAAGAATGTTCTCGGGCTTGAGATCTCGGTAGATAACACTGAAACCGTGCAGACACTCGAGGGCGCACAGAAGCTCGGCGGTGTAGAAACGGGATCGGTTGACGTCGAATCGGTGCTCCTTTTGCAAGTGGTGGAACAGCTCACCTCCGTTGACAAACGCAAGGACAAAGTAAAGCTTCTCTGGTGACTGGAAACTGAACTTGAGAGGCACAATGAAGGGGTTGTTGATCTGCGCCAGCACAGACCGTTCGGCGAGTGTGTGGGCGACTTCGGATCGCGAGATGATGTGTGCCTTGCGGATTGTCTTGAGAGCGTAGATTCGGTTTGTGTCCTTCTTGCGCACCTGCATAACCTTGCCGAAACTGCCCTTGCCAACAACCTTGAGAAGTTCGAAATCCTCAATCTTGAGCTTACCTGCTCGGGTCTCGACGTACTCGACACCAACCTTGATCTTTCCGGTTCCGTATTGCACGTCAACCCACTCGGCGCCTTGATGACCGCCACGCGCTGCGTGTTCGGCAGCTGCCTTTTCGCGGTCCTTCTTGCTGGCCTTGGGGTCCTCCACGTACTGCTGTCGCTCTTCGAATCGGGGGTTGATACGAACAACACCGAGGAAAATATCCTGGCTTCGTCCGGATCCCGGTGGTGCCGAAGGGTTGCGCATGTACAGATGGATGACGAGTTCCGTCACTCTTGAAACATCAAACTTGTACTGAGTGTTTCCGCCAGCCCAGAGAGGGTTCTCGGGGTTTCCGTCGACCGAGTTGACAAAAACCTGGACCTTGTCGAAATCGAGGAGGGCGTATGGCATGTACTTGCCAGAGATTCGACCGTGGTTTGTAGGAATACCGTTGAAGCCACCAGCAGAAGATTGCGGCCTTCCGTTGAAACCAGCAGCACGTTGTGAAGATCCAGGTCGAACAGATCCTGAAAGAGCGCTTCCAGAGGACATCGATCCTTGGTGTGATGAGGCAAACGCACTTCGGTGCTGCTCGGGAAGGGAAAATCCTTGACCTTCATGGAGGGTGACGACAAGGATACCGGGCTTGGGGGGCTTAACTACGGGAGCCTGCGTCATGGCCTCAGAGGCGGCTATTCACGTCAGTCATTGACTTTGAACCCAGCATGATATGCTCACCTATAGCACTCTCGGTCGTGGGAGTAACGGCACCGCTGGCTTGAGCTTCCTTCTCCTTGTCGGTGATTGTAGAAGTAGACGGTGATCGAGAAAAGGGACTCAAGGTCTGACCCAGATGGGTTTCCTTTAACTCTGATGGTTGTTAGCATGCGACCGACATTGAATATCGATGTAAACATACTCTTGGTAAGCTTCCAAGACATGATTGCGACTGTTGACGATGTATCCGAAGACAAGAAAGGTGCAGTCGACTAGAAGTATGATCGCACAGAGTCACCAAGACCTGCGCTCGCTGACAAACTCCTGATCAAGCAAAAAGGCTGATGGTTGAAAGGATTCAAGTGGATGATTTGTAACCCCGCATATAAACGTGGAGAGAGCGTAGACCGGCCGCTTTTGTCGAAAGTTTCGTAGGTCGAAGGAAAACTGTGCGCCCGACGATCTAGAAGGAGAGAGAGAGAAAGAGATCGAAGGCAAGATGAGGGAAAGAAGTTGGGTTGGAGGTTCAGGTATGAGGAGGAGGCGAAGCAAAAGCACAAGACGAGACGAGCCGATAGTTGGACGGGGATGGAAGAAGGGGAGCCGTGCCGTGGCGGTGGACCATGGACCTGGGATGATAGCTCCAGGGGGGGATATGCACTGTGAGGTAGAGAGTGACAAGCGCTGATCAAGTGCTGTAAACACAGTGTCTCAGTCTGCGACACAGGAGCTTTTAACTGTGGGGAATATCTGGGCTGTCAAAAGCTACTACCTACTACGCGGGCTCTAGCTTTGTTGATCTTAAGCAGTTCCGGTTCCAGCCAAATAGCATGTTCCTTGAGTATAAGGGGTAAATGAGATGGGGAGGCTAGTTTGTGTGCACTGTTTGATGTCAAGACTTGGAGTCTGCCCAATCCAGAGCCCAATTGAGGGTGTACTGTAATTAGAACTGTACACTACGTTACTTAGATCTTGGGTTCATTGTACAGCCACACTTGAGGCGACGCGTGTCGAATGGGATCTATTGGGGGACATCATGAAGAGTGACAACAGAGTGAATTACCAGATTTAGATCAATTGTGCATAAGGGGTCAAGATTTGGTCCACTACGAAACTTGTTTTAGATGTTCAAAGACTCCGAGCTTATGAGATTCGATTACAGTGGCAGATGACAGGAGCTTAATCATGCTCATGAACAAAGCTGAGCGCAGCGACCGACAGATCCAACAAGAATAAAAATCAGAAAATATTAGTAAAATAATTACAGATGAAGAGACTCTAAGAATTAATTGCTGAACAACTTCTCACTCCCTACCCTATAACCCCCCTTTTCTGGCTCATCCCTGCGATAAGAAGGGATAAGGAGGTGGAGCCTGATACTTCAGGCCACAACAACACATGGCAATTCAATGGGATGGCCAGGCTGGCAGGATACTTACATTTTGGGGAGCTCCAAATTCAAGAGCTCAAGCCACATTGTCAATTCAAAATCGACACGATTGATGATTAGCGTTTGACTCTACACTGTATTTCTGTTCTTTTGCCTATCTACTCTTTCTATTTGTGACCACGTCCCGCATGGTAGACTCCTCCAGGGATTCCTGCCGTTGACCCCACTACCTTAGATATCACCGCCCTTGCTGGACAGCTTGCAACTTCAACTCTGCGCAACGCGACAGCGACGACATACCACAAGATGAAGTTAGACGTCAAGGTTAGTGGAGATCTGCGGGCGCTTTCGTGAGTATTCGGCATTGGCACTATGCTGTGCTGTGGAAAGCGATGCCCTGGATAGCTTCAAGCTCCATTCATGCGATCTGAGCTGACACGTTTCGCAACAGCGCCAGCTCTACGCTCGCAGTGAGCGAGTCAAGGGCATTGACTTTCATCCTCACGAACCATGGATTCTCACAACCCTCTACAGCGGTATGTTTGCTCCTCCAGAGTCCCGTTGCCGACTAACAAATAGTAAGGCCACGTCTACATCTGGTCCCACGAAACCCAACAGATCGTCAAGACCTTTGAGCTCACCGATGTCCCTGTTCGCGCCGGTCGATTCATCGCCAGGAAAAACTGGATTGTCTGCGGTTCCGATGACTTCCAACTACGAGTCTACAACTACAACACCTCCGAGAAGATCACCTCTTTCGAGGCGCACCCCGATTACATTCGAGCGATTGCAGTCCACCCCACACAGCCCTTTGTCTTGACTGCCTCCGATGACATGACCATCAAGCTTTGGGATTGGGAGAAGGGATGGAAGTGCGTGCAGGTCTTTGAGGGTCATGGTCACTATGTCATGGGTCTGGCCATCAACCCCAAGGACACAAACACCTTTGCTTCAGCTTGTCTTGACCGAACTGTCAAGATCTGGAGTCTTGGATCTTCTACTCCTAACTTCACACTCGAGGCTCACGAGACAAAGGGTGTTAACCATGTCGACTACTACCCTCACTCTGACAAGCCCTACCTCCTTACCACCTCAGACGACCGAACCGTCAAGATTTGGGATTACACCACAAAGTCCCTGATCGCCACCCTTGAAGGACACACCAACAACGTTTCCTTTGCTTGCTACCATCCCGAATTGCCAGTCATCATTTCCGGTTCCGAGGACGGTACGATAAGAATATGGCACGCCAATACCTACCGATTCGAGCAATCTCTCAACTACAGTCTGGAGCGAGCTTGGTGTGTTTCGTATCAAAAGGGCAAGCAGGGTGTTGCTGTTGGTTATGATGATGGTGCTGTTGTTGTCAAGCTTGGTCGTGAGGAGCCTGCTGTGTCTATGGATACATCTGGCAAGCTCATCTGGGCCCGACACAACGAGGTTGTCTCTTCTATTATCAAGGGAGGAGGTGAGTACCCCTAATATGTGGACACTGACATGTTCTACGCTAACAATTTAGACGCCTCTATCAAGGATAACGAGCCCATCTCTCTCCCCGTCAAGGATCTCGGCACCTGCGAAGTCTACCCCCAAACACTCATCCACTCTCCCAACGGTCGGTTCGTCTCTGTCTGCGGTGATGGCGAATACATCATCTACACTGCCCTTGCATGGCGTAACAAGGCTTTCGGTTCAGCACTCGACTTTGTCTGGGCTTCCAAGGAGAACAGCAATGACTTTGCCATTCGAGAGTCTGCCATGAGCGTCAAGATCTTCAAGAACTTTGTTGAGAAGTCTGGTGGTCTTGATGTTGGTTTCCAGGCTGAGAAACTCCACGGTGGTGTCCTTCTCGGTGTTACTGGACAAGGTGGTGTTTCATTCTTTGACTGGAATACTGGTGGTCTTGTTCGAAGAATTGAAGTCGAGCCTAAGGAAGTTTACTGGTCCGAGGGCGGAGAGCTTGTCACAATCGCTTGTGAGGATACTTACTACGTTCTCCGATTCTCTCGCGAGAACTACGTTGAGGCTGTTCAGTCTGGACAAGTTGAGGAGGATGGTGTCGAGGCTGCCTTTGAGGTTATCACAGACATCAGCGAGTCGTATGTACCCTGAACCCCCCAATTATTCCCTGCTAACAAAATAGTGTGCGAACCGGTGAATGGATCGGCGACTGCTTCATCTACACCAACAGCACCAACCGACTCAACTACCTTGTCGGTGACCAGACTTACACCATCTCCCACTTCGACAAGGCTCAATACATCCTGGGCTACATCCAGCGCGACTCCAGAATTTACCTTGCCGACAAGGATGTCAACGTTACTTCTTTCGGCCTTTCTCTCCCAGTTCTCGAGTACCAGACTCTTGTCCTCCGAGAGGATATGGAGACAGCCGCTGAACTCCTACCAACCATTCCCAACGACCAGCTCAACAAGATTGCTCGATTCTTGGAAGGACAAGGTCACAAGGAGCTTGCGTTGGAGGTTGCCACAGATCCTGAGCACAAGTTTGATCTTGCCCTAGCATTGAATGAGCTTGCTATTGCTCTGGATCTCGCTCGTGAGGCTAATGCTGATCACAAGTGGAAGACTGTCGGTGACGCTGCCCTATCAGCATGGGATGTTACCCTCGCCGCTGAGTGCTTTACTCACGCCAAGGATCTTGGATCTCTTCTTCTTCTACACTCATCAACAGGCGACCGAGAAGGTCTGTCTGCGTTGGCCGCTCAAGCCCAAGAGGCTGGATCCCACAACGTCGCCTTCCAATGCCAATGGCTCCTCGGCAACGTCGAGGGCTGCACCAAGATCCTCACCGAAACAGGCCGCCTCCCCGAAGCCGTGCTCTTCAGTCAAACTTACCAGCCCAGCCTTACCGTGCCGGTAGTAAACCAGTGGAAGGAGAATCTTGAGAAGAACAAGAAGGCCAGAGTAGCCAAGCTCATCGGTGTACCCGGTGAAGACGAGGACCTCTTCCCTGAGTGGGATGAGTGGCTTCAGCTTGAGAAGGAGGGTGGTGCCGCTGTGCCTGCTACGGAGACAGCTGTTAATGGAAAGAAGGAGGAGTCTGTTTCTGAACCTGAGGCTGAGGATGAGGAGTCTGAGGAGGATGATGAGTAAGGAAGATATGTGCGTGTGTTTTACAAGCAGGGTGCTTAGACCGGTGTAGAAAAGGTTTGGTCATTTCGTCAGGGTTGCTATGGCATCAATGAGTATAATGAAAAGAACATTGACGTTTATTAAATGTGATTGGATTGTGTGATTGAGTTGATGTGATGTGAGGTTGGATTCTTGGGTTTCTTAATTGAATGCTTGGTGCAGGTGCTGATATAATAATTGATCTTGGTCTGAGCTGACTGAGACGACTGTCATATTGAGGTTGAGTTTAAAGCATGCCCTGCTCACCCTGTAGTTCCAACTCCAGTGGCATCCTTTAAAGCCATTTAAATTTTGACAATAATATACCCATCCAAAGAGGGTATTCGCGAACCCTCCGAAGCCATTCCCAGAGTCATCCAGAGCATTCGATCGAAGAACTCCGTCCGGCCCACACACTTGAACCACCACCAACACACCACCCCCATTCAACAGCTCCAAGACAAAAAGTGACAAAACAAAAAGCGAACGATGAGGCAAAAGAAAATCATGATTTGCCTGCGACGAGATTCGAACTCGCGAACATCACTGTAGTAGTGTTTTAAGTAAAGAGAACTTAAAACTACCGCCTTAACCACTCGGCCACACAGGCTTTTTATAGAAACAGCTGTGCTTATGCGTGTATATGTACTGAGTTTCATTTTTCGGAAACGGTTTCCTGAGGCATTTTTACATCTCACGATGGGGTACAAGTCGGTAATCTCGCCGAAAAGATTGGGGGTAGTTACTACTACGAATTTCAGGCTATATTCCATTCTAACGCCTTCGAAATACACTCCGATAACTTGACCGGAGCTGATGCGGGACAACTACGGCGTCTGTCCGGCATAACCGGAAGTTGGACATGATGACGCAGCTGTTGATTATGGAGACATGACGAAAGGGCATGAAAAGTTCAGTCAGCGTAACCTTGATGATTAGAAAGTTATCAGTAAAAATTGAATTTGGCAGTAACTAATTAGAAATCGGCAGTAAAAAAAGTGAAGCTTGTTGGCGGGGCTGTTGATAGCTGGAGCTTGAAGCATGGGTAAGCATGGCGTAGAGGGATGTTGTCATTGGAGGGGTTATAGCTGAGCTTTAAACTACGAGGGTATTCTACGAGATGAGAGTTAATTATTTGGTATCAATTTGTTATTAGTTTGAGATGAATGAAAAGAGGGATTAATTAATTGATAGAGAGTTACTGTCATGTCATATCATTAGTCGTATCATGACAGCATCAATTGACTTGAAGCTTCCATTTGGTGGGATGATGCCCCCACCCCGCCCGTGCTTCCTCCCCCTCCACTCATGGAACAGCTTAGGTATGAGGTCCTGATCTGAAGCAAAATACAAGACAACCTCATTCCCCTCTTCTTCCCATCCTCTTTTTTTCTTCACTTTCCCTCTATATATCTACACATCTACCCAAAATGGCCCCCGCAAACACCCTCCCCGCCTGGTCTGACCTCCAGTCGCACCGCGACAGCGTCGGCAAGTCCTTCGTCCTCAAGGAAGCTTTTGCTTCTGACCCTCAGCGCTTCGACCGATTTACCCGCACTTTCGAGTCTGGCGGTGTCAGCTCCGAGATCCTTTTCGATTTCTCGAAAAACTTCCTCACCGATGAGACCCTCGATCTTCTCGTCAAGCTTGCTGAGCAGGCTGGCGTTGAAAAGAAGCGCGATGCCATGTTTGCTGGCGAAAAGATCAACTTTACCGAGGACCGCGCCGTTTACCACACTGCTCTCCGAAACGTTGGTGGTTGGGATATGAAGGTTGATGGTGTTGATGTCATGAACACTCAGGGTGGTGTCAATGATGTTCTTCAGCACATGAAGGAGTTTTCTGAGCAGGTTCGAAGTGGAGAGTGGAAGGGATACACTGGAAAGAAGTTGACTACCATTATCAATATTGGTATTGGTGGTTCTGATCTGTATGTGATCCGCATCTATTGAGTGACACAAGCTAACGTCAACAGCGGCCCTGTCATGGTCACCGAGGCTCTCAAGCATTACGGTGCTGACGACATGAAGCTTCACTTCGTCTCCAACATTGACGGCACACACATCGCCGAAGCCCTCAAGGACTCCGACCCCGAGACCACCCTCTTCCTCATCGCATCCAAGACCTTCACCACTGCCGAGACCACCACCAACGCCAACACGGCCAAGACTTGGTTCCTCGAGAAGACCGACAACAAGGGCGAGATTGCCAAGCACTTTGTCGCCCTCTCCACCAACGAGGAGGAGGTTACCAAGTTTGGTATCGACAGCAAGAACATGTTTGGCTTCGAGAGCTGGGTTGGTGGTCGTTACTCTGTCTGGAGTGCTATCGGTCTGAGCATTGCTCTGTACATTGGCTTTGACAACTTTCACAAGTTTTTGAGTGGTGCTCATGCCATGGACAAGCACTTCCGAGAGACTCCTCTCAAGGACAACATTCCTATTCTTGGTGGTCTGTTGAGTGTGTGGTACTCTGACTTCTTCCAGGCCCAAACTCACCTGGTTGCTCCGTAAGTAAAGTCAGTAGTTTATAGTCAGTGGATGCTAACAGTTACAGCTTCGATCAATACCTCCACCGATTCCCTGCCTACCTTCAGCAACTCTCCATGGAGTCCAACGGCAAGAGCATCACCTCTGACGGCTCTTCTGCCAAGTACACCACTGGTAAGTCACTATCCTACACTCTCAAGACCCAGCTAACATTTCAGGCCCCATCCTTTTCGGAGAGCCTTGCACCAACGCTCAGCACTCCTTCTTCCAGCTTGTTCACCAAGGTACCAAGCTGATTCCTACCGATTTCATTCTGGCTGCCAAGTCCCACAACCCCGTCAGCGACAACCTTCACCAGAAGATGCTTGCATCCAACTACTTTGCTCAAGCTGAGGCTCTCATGGTCGGCAAGACTGATGAGCAGGTTCGCGCCGAGGGTGCTCCCGAGGAACTTGTTCCCCACAAGCGATTCTTGGGTAACCGACCTACAACCTCCATTCTTGTTGGAGGTGCCATTGGCCCTGCCGAGTTGGGTGCTTTGATCGTCTACTACGAGCACCTCACTTTCACCGAGGGAGCTATCTGGGACATCAACAGCTTTGATCAGTGGGGTGTTGAGCTGGGCAAGGTTCTGGCCAAGAAGATTCTCAAGGAGCTTGATGAGGAGGGTAACGGTGATGGTCACGATGCTTCTACCGGTGGTCTCATCGGTGCTTTCAAGAAGTATGGAAATAACTAAAAGGGTTAATTAATAGTGGTACGATGTTGATAATGACTAAAATAGCATGAACAGTTTGTATACCTGTGTTTCAAGTGTGCATGAGTCCGACTTGTGTTTGTCAAGTGTGTATGTCGATGTACTTGTGTGAAGTGTATGTAGTCGAGACCATCGAAGTTCGGATATTGACCGGAATGAATGCAACTTAGATTACAGTATTCTGAAGATGGTAATTAGAGAAGCTGCAATACGCCGCAGTGTCTGCGCGATTTCTTGCATCAGCGGGATCTTGTCGCAACACCTGGTCTTGGACAATCTACATCCGGACTTTGGCAACCACATTGGCTAGTGGTGATATTACATTGGGAGGGAGCCAACACGTGAATAGCGCCGAGGTATGCAGGAGATAGGATGTAGTATCCGTAAGGCAGTATGAGGCAGTGTTTCACGCATACGTATGCCGGGAACTTGAAGAGCCTTAGATGTGATGGACTGCCTTATCAGGGCTGGGGAACATGAAGCGCTCTAACCTGAATCTAACCTGTACTGCAAAGGGTTTGTAACCGCGCTTACCTGTACTCTGAGGGGAACACGAACCGCATCTAACAAAGTACAGTACCTGTCCTACACCTCAATTGCAGTGCTGCAAGTCCCGCAATCTCACATGTATTACTCCGCTAAAGGGTATTTCCTATTTAGGAGTAAGACAGGAAGTGGTGAGACTCAACGAGGTGGAGTCAGTTTGCGGGGGAATATGGGGAAAGAAATGGAGGGGAAGTTAATAACTGTGATATGGATGAGAGTCATTGTGGCATGTTGTTTATCACGCAGAGTAGTATTTGGCGTAGAGTCGTATCTTGAGATGGAGTTCTGAGATACAGGGTTGGAGGAGGAGGTGGCTTCGCGGGGTACAGTCAGTATACGATTGACCCTGGGTTATCGCGGGGTAGGCTGTGTTGAATTGAAGAGCTAGATTGTTGAGAGTGTTAATTGACTCGGTTAAGAGGAGTTATCTGTTATCATGAATTAACTCGGCTCATATCGGAATCACGATAACTATTTGCTAGTGACGATCTCTTTGTTACAGCAACCATCGTTAGCAACGCATGCAAGCGAGGTTAGGTAACTCTACTACCGTCTGAATAAGCCTCCGTTCTGATTTCGTAAGTTTGCAGTTTACTGTACAATAACTAACTGTAGGTAGGTCCACTCACACCGATGCAATGCGACACGGAAGAAATTTGTTTGCAGTCGCAGACCAGTTCGTCAAGGTCCCACTCACACTAGTGTCTAAGCGCAGGGTAACCTCTGACGTCGTGAGGCTTTTGACGATGTCCTTTACCTGTGCAGTTTGGACAGATCGATGACGAGAGTAGTTGTAGCAGGTTTATGTAGTGTTCATTGACTGTACTGCACGCACGTTGACTCACCGCACATAGAGAAAAGAGTGATGATGGATACATTAGTAGAGGCCGATGGTAATGAATGCTACGTCGATAAGTTGGTGGCTTGGACCCTTAGACCCTGCGTGAATGAAACAATAGCCGTAATAGACGGTCACAATCACAATCTTCAATCACGGGCATGAGGAAGAGGAAATCGGAGAAATATTGGCATGTTTCCTGTATTAGCCTGATAACACATTCCGAGATACCTTTCCCAGATCAACAGGTACACAAGCACCCTCCTCCAACTGTAATCTCACCCGCGGCAAGCGAGAAAAATGAATTGAAGACCAGGGAAACACAAATGAAGACATCACCAATCAAACAACGGCGCTAAAACAAGCCAAGATACACCGTTCTTGGCTTTGGGTCCTTTTGGTTGGTCAGCGTTATCTACGGATTGTACAGAAACGGACGGACGGGAAGAGGTCCGCTACATAACAGGGAGTAGGATATGCGGTTTCTGATCCCGAAATGCTTCAGGGTTTGATACAGTTAAGGCAGTGGAAGTGAAAGTGAGGGAATTACCGTGATTGAATCGAATGACTCTTCGGAGCGATTACGGTGATGAAAAGAGTAAAGCCGTTTTGCCCCTGGAACAGTCGAGGTCTGTGGCTGTACGGACAAGGGGAACACGGATGTACAGTATGATACTGTACTAGTTTATGACGTACCTACCGTACCTACAGGCTACCGTAGGCCCTTTGTACAGCATCTGAGAAAGGTTAGACAATAAAGTACTGTACGTTTAGCTTGTGATTGTAACACATGAATAAGTAAATAAACTGCATGCGAAAACGTCTAGGTGCAGGAGGCTTAGAGATCAGCCTTTGTTACTAGACTGTCTGGGCTGTCATACGGGCTTTGCACGGGAGGTTTAGCTAGTCAGTGACACTTGAGAAGACTAAATGCATGTGAAGATATTCGGCATTGTTTAGGTAGGTACTGTACGGATACCCACTATCTGCATTAAGCCGGGCTTGTCTCAAGTTTCGGGTTTCAACATCAGCCAGTTCAAAATACCCTCACTTTTTTCAAGCCAGCACACCGGCTGTGCTAAAAGTCCCCACTTGGTTGACAGCGATTGGTGGGATGCCACTGTAGACAGGGTCCTGCATGCGTACGAACATAGCCTGCAGAGATCGTGAAGACATCAACATGGGTGTCGTAGTCGTCTAAGAAGAGGACACTGAAATGGCGGAGAGGAATGGCCGAGATGCCGAGATATCTTTTTGTCTGTGTTGTATTGTAAATCACGATGTTTATTACTCAATGATTGACATAGCAAGTCATAATCAACCCCTCAATAAAAATGTGCAATAAAAATGGGTTATGATTTCATATCAATCGAGAACATCGAAAATCGAAGACATCGTGAGGTTCAAACCAGGTGGTTTTGAGAGAAGTGATGTAAGTGCCCCAGGTTTTTTTCTTCCTCCTGAAAAAAGAACCACTTTCTTGTCTGGGGCTCCAAGTTTGGTTCCATTTGTTTTTACAGTAGCTTAAACTTGTCGTTGCAGTGCGTTTAGACCCACGATACGTCAGAGGGGAAAACGGTACATACGGTACTTGTTTGCGGGAGATACCCACTTGATGGGTAGATCGAGGAGTTACTGGATGTTTCTGTGGAGATACAATAAAGAGTGTAAATTATACAGAATTAATCAATAGAAAATGCATCAAAATGTAGTAATTAATGTTGAGATGATAGTATCACTGTAGGGAAACAAATCTCTCATCGACAGTAATGGATGTTTTGTGATGGAGGTGGCGTGAAATAGGGTCCTACAGGCCACGCTTCAGGTAAGGCGGCCCTGTACAACAAGCCCTGTATCTGACTCAATCAGTGAGGTGACAACTGAGAGTGGAGCCGGATAACCTCCGTAAGTACCTCTACTCTACCGTCCTGTAAACGGCCGTCATCATTGACTTTTATCCTTGTTTGCTTTGGGCTAGGACTTGTCAACCAATGACTTTCAGCACGGGTAGTGCCAAGATTACAGATGATGGCATGGTACAGGTCCCACTTGCAGTGGAACCATGAGATGATGGCATCTATGGATCCTCGTCGTCAGTGACCATTGGGTCTCTTGTCAGGGTGAGGGTGACCACCATTACTGACAAGATGGATGGCATATAAGGACTGCTTCCCTCCATATGGTTACCGTTTTATTCATTCTATATTCTATCATCTCATCTCTATTCAATACTCTATTCTTTGTTTGATACAAAGATTACTCTCTACTCTCATACTTCTCTATCATCTACCACTTACACACACTTACACTCATCATGGCTAAGACAGCTGTTCACTTTGGTGCTGGCAACATCGGTATGTTCTATCACCACTATACTATTTAACTATATGCTAATATGTTACAGGCCGCGGCTTTGTTGCTTGCTTCCTTCACAACTCAGGCTACGACGTCATCTTCGCCGACGTTAACGACACAATCGTCAACCTCATCAACGAAACCCCCTCCTACAAAGTCATCGAGGTCGGCTCCGAAGGAACCACCGAAAACACAATCACAAACTACAAGGCCATCAACTCCCGAACACACGAGCAAGACCTCATCGAAGCCATCCGCACCGCTGAAATCGTTACCTGCTCCGTCGGTCCCAACATCCTCAAGTTTATCGCTCCCGTCATCGCAAAGGGTATCGACGCCCGTTCTACAGATGATGCTCCTCTTCATGTGATTGCTTGCGAGAACGCTATCGGTGCTACTGATACTCTTGCTGAGCACATCAAGGATCCTCGCAACACTGAGCCTTCTCGTCTGGAGGATCACCACCTCCGCGCTCGCTACGCCAACTCTGCCATTGACAGAATCGTTCCTGCTCAGGACCCCGATGCTGGTCTTGATGTTACACTCGAGAAGTTCTTTGAGTGGGTCGTCGACCGCACTCCCTTCCAGGACGTCGGCATTCCTGACATCAAGGGTATTAACTGGGTCGACAACCTTGCCCCCTTCATTGAGCGCAAGCTCTTCACCGTCAACACAGGCCATGCCACAGCTGCTTACCACGGCTACAACCGTCGCAAGCGCACCGTTTACGACGCTCTCCAAGACAAGGAGATCATGGCCGAGGTCCGTGGTGCTCTCATGGAGACCAAGAACCTGATCGTCGCCAAGCACGGTATCGACGAGGAAGCACAAGCTGCTTACGTTGAGAAGATCATCAAGCGTATCGGAAACCCCCACTTGGAAGACGCCGTCGAGCGTGTCGGCCGTGCACCCCTCCGCAAGCTCTCCCGCAAGGAGCGCTTCATCGGCCCTGCTGCCGAGCTTGCTGAGAACGGCCAAGACATCAAGTATCTCCTCGATGCTATTGAGATGGCTTTCCGATTCCAGGAGGTCACAGATGATGATGAGAGCAAGGAGCTTGCCAAGATCATGTCTGAGAATGGACCTGAGGATGTTGTCAAGCAAGTTTGTGGCATTCAGGACAACGAGAAGATTTTCTCCTCACTTGTGAATGTTGTTCAGCGAGTACAGGCTGATGCTGAGGAATAAGTTATGATTTCTACTTCTAGATAATTTGGCATGGCGTTTTATGAGGATATGACTACTACAGCATGGCGCAGGATTGGGTTACATGGGCTTTTGGCTTATAGATTGATATAGCACTGAATACAGATGCTCAACTTATTTCTTCTGACTATTTGATGCTTGTAATGATTATGATGGTTGCCATTGTTGATTGATCTCTCATTCTTTGTCTTGTTTGTATTGACAAGGCTTGGCTATGAGGCGGTGGCGATATGAGGCATTTACCGACGGGCTCGACATCAATCACGATTCAACAATAATAAAAGGATGTTTCAATCATGCTCGTAATTATCGCATGTCCCAAAATGACCAGAATAATTGACTTCCTTGTTCATGTCGCGACCCTGCATAGATCCATCTCGATGAGCCACACGGAGATCCAAACCCGTCAGATGGCCCGATCATGACACCTCAAACAAGAAACAGATTCGATTCCAAGGCCAGAGATAAATATATCATGATCTAGATTCACAGCCCGATTTAATCATGAGACTTTGAGCCTCATCATTCGGCCCTAGCGGCTCCTCAGTGGAGTTTTGACTCACAGGGATGTTTTACCATCCGATCGGGAGGCCCGTAATCTTAATTCTACATACGATCTTGCGGCCCTATAGTGGCATGATATCCCGAGATACAGTTAACGTTTCATCGCCGAATATTCTCCCGACAACATTCCATAATGAAAGCCTTATCTCTGTGGCTTACCTTGGCCACCGCCTCAATTACCATTCCGCTCTCACCCGTCGCGCCACTACCGTTACGAGAAGGTATAGCGACTTCAGCAGAGGACCTCTTCAGAAGGAGTTGTCCCGAAGAAGTAGCGTACTCTGTACCATACACCCCTTCACTCCTCGCATCATCGTTTGAAGATGTATCGCATGTGTATCCTTCGTCGGGAGGGTTTATACGAGGTGCTGTAGAAGCATGGGCTCAGCACCAACATTTTGTGCTGAGGCCAGATGAAGTGTGGTTTGAAGTTTTGTCGCAGATGAATCTTTACATGAGTGCGAATTCTGAGAAGTTGAGAGATATGTTTGTTGAGTTTGATGGGAAAGAGAAGATTGTCGTTGAAGGAGATAGTTGGGAGGGTATTATTGTCTCCTTTGGGGATGAGATGAATAACCGTGTCAAAACAAAGTGGTTAAAAGATTGGATCCTACCAAACTTTACAACATCAACACCGCAAGACGACGTCACGGCTACGATTCTAATGATGGGGTTAATGAAAACCTTTTTCGACTTTGAGGGTATGGTAATTTGTGGAATACCCAGCGTTACATTGCTTGGTGAACGAGAAGATTGGGTTAAGCTACTAGATAAATTGGATCGTTTGTATGAGTTTGGTGATGATGCGGGGTTGTTTGCTGATGCATTAAAGCCGATTATGAAACGGTTTGTTACGTCCTGGGATGGAGATGGAGAGACGAAGGAGTTTTGGGAGCAGATTGTGAGGGCGAAAAAGAAGTGGTCTTGCGGAGAGGGTGCTTCGGAGTGGGATGTTAGTGGATGGATTACTGGCTTTCAGTTCTTTGAGAGGGATGGGAAAAGAAGAGGCTTCGATCCATGGCAAGACGAGGATGAAGAAGAAGAGACCAAAGAGGAGGAGATCAAGATGGGTATACACCCCAACTCCTGGAACATTATCATGGATGGTCAAAGCTACCTGCCTGTGTCTCTCTCCGACATATCAACAGGCTACGCAAAAGCACCGCTTAAGATGAAGGGATATCCTCAGCCGGGCGTTGACACAGACGTTTACCTCCTCGCTGGGAACATTGGAGTTGAACGCACAGAGGAGGAGGGACGGGTTGAGGCGAGGCCTGTTAGTGGGTGGTTTCTTTATGGACCTGTTGATACGAATTATACCATTGGGCCGTTTTTTGGGAGTGGTGAGGAATTGGAGGATGTTGCTGTTGGTATTGCGGTTTCTAAAGACGTTATTGAGAGTAAAGCTACTGATGGGAAGGAAGAAGTGAAGGATCTGTGAGAATGATAATCTTGGTGTGAGAAAGAAAATGAGCTAGAGATGGCTCAAGGAGAAGAAGGAAATGACTATGATCAACAGCCTGAGGTATAGTAAAGAAACAGAGCTACAGATAACTCAAGGAGAAGAGAAAAGAAAAGGAATAAAAGAACAAGACTTTAGAATAATAGACCAAAACAGTACAGCGACCGGATGAATGGATCTACCAATCAGTCTTAATCGCAGGAGCCTTCCATCCCTTACAGCAATACCCATCAAGTCTCTCCAGATCGTTTCCGACGATTCCCCAGGGAGGATTACAGCCGTTGCCGGTTTTCTTCCAGGCTTCGTCGTTGAAGAGGTAGAAGTTTTCTGAACGGTTAGTTAATGGTATAGAGTGCGGGGGAGGAGGAAGAGTTGGGACAGAGGAGTGTTGAGGGAAGAGAGTGGGAGGAGATGGAAGGAGGATGACTTACTGTCTTTGCAGGCGCAGAGACGAGGAATGCAACATCGGAATTTCTTGGAGATTGTGCTGTTGATGTTAGCAAGGGTTCCGAGCACGATGATGGGGACCGAAGGTGATAGGGAGGACATACTAGTGATAACATCCCGAATCAGGCTTATCAGGAAGAGGTTTCAGAATAACCGGTTCAGGCGGAGTAGCCATTACAAGACCGAGAGAAAATAGAGTTACAAGAACGGGTTTCATGTTTGACGAGTTGTCAATTTGTTTGAGTGATTGAGAAGTGTTCGAGTCGTATTAGTGGTTTTTGTTAAGGAGTTAATTGATTCGAGGAACGGGTTCATATACATATCATGATAGCCTTTCTGACGAGATAAATTGACGCTGTGGTTATTTTGAGGATTAAAGTCAGAGCTTGTGAACGGTTGTGTTTCTTTGATGGCGTTGAGGGAGGATCTAAGTATAGCTGAAGTTCTTTGTTGAGATGGGATAAGTGAGGGTGCATGTCAGTCACCGACACTCGAAGACAACTTGAGCCTCCGAGAATTAATTAATTGAAGCCCATTATAACAGCTTCATCAGGATAAGATAATTGGATTGATGTTTGAGGTTCGAGTCCTCGAGTAGAGCTCAGACTTGGTTGCGATGTCATCACCAGATCAACATGCACTGTCGTATCAACAAGTCCAATTAATTCAATTGTGACAGACCATGTGAGCAGTTTACACCGGATATAGAAACATTTCAAACATCCTTGTTAGCTTCTATGAGCGGGCAAAAGCCCCAAGCTTACTGTAAGACATGTACATGCGAGTGCAGGGTATAGAACAAAGACATCCATACATGGTCGAAAGCACGTTCTTGAGAGATGAGCACACGAGGATAGAGGGCGAATGATTGGATTGAACAGCTGGAATGCCAAATAAGCGAAAAGAATATTGGGTCAATGGGAGAATGAGGATTGGTGGATTGATGGGGGAGTTACTGAGTGGTGGTGTTGATGGAGGAGGAGGAATGGTTGGGATCATTTCAAATTCTCTAGACAGGACACCCTCTCGCTCCGACTTGACCTGAATTTTGAGCTTGTATCAATCTAAAAAAGGTGTTTGATTCAAGCCAAACCTCGTGTATTGTCCATGCTTCTCAACAATGGTCACTATCGCTCAAGCTTGGATCTGATGCTATGTGGACAACGACATAACTGCATCAACCATGGGACAACCCAATTCTACCAGGCGATAATCAAGGTGAGTATCAGAAGAACTATCCTCTAAGG